>QVTF01014599.1:0-12926 GCA_003573665.1 Oxygymnocypris stewartii | reverse complement strand
TATTTAATATTTATTTATATATATGCAGTCTTCATTCAAACTTTGTTTTGCAGAATATTTTAGTTTTAGTGCATCATTTGTTTATTTATTTATTTATGCAATTTTCATGTAAATTTAGTTTTGCACTTAATTATATTCTTGAAGTTGCTAGCCTTTATTTATTTATAGACTTATTTGTATTTATTTAGCTTTATTTTTTATTTTTTTTACCATGCAGTTTTCATTCAAGCTCTATTTTGTGGATCATTTTAATGTTGTATTTATTTAGTTAGTTGGCTAGCTCATTAGTTATTTTAAAGCTTGAGATAAATTCACGATTTAAAAAGTTCAAACTTTTTGTATTGATTTGTTCACCATTCAAAATGTGATGGCCTGCTGTAATATCTGCATACTGAATTCTGATTTCTTTCTTGCATCTGTTCAACTATATACTGTTCAGGTGTCATTAAAACAGATTACAGATTACATTCGGGGAAGTCGTGGCCTAATGAATAGAGAGTCGGACTCGTAATCGAAAGGTTGTGGGTTCGAGTCTCGGGCCAGCGGGGATTGTAGGTGGGGGGGAATGTACAGTGCTCTCTCTCCATCTTCAATACCACGACTGAGGTGTCCTTGAGCAAGACACTGAACCCCAACTGCTCCCCGGGTGTGTGTTCACGGTGTGTGTGTTCACTGCTGTGTGTGTGCACTGCCCCGGTGTGTGTTCACGGTGTGTGTGTTCACTGCTGTGTGTGTTCACTGCTGTGTGTGTGCACTGCCCCGGGTGTGTGTTCACGGTGTGTGTGTTCACGGTGTGTGTGTTCACGGTGTGTGTGTTCACTGCTGTGTGTGTGCACTGCTCTGGGTGTGTGTTCACGCTGTGTGTGTGTGTGTGTGTGTGTGTGTGTGTGTGTGTGTGTGAGAGTGTGTGTTCACTGCTGTGTGTGTGCACTGCCCCAGGTGTGTGTTCACGGTGTGTGTGTTCACGGTGTGTGTGTTCACTGCTGTGTGTGTGCACTGCCCCAGGTGTGTGTTCACGGTGTGTGTGTTCACTGCTGTGTGTGTGTGCACTGCCTCGGGTGTGTGTTCACGGTGTGTGTGTTTACTGCTGTGTGTGTGCACTGCCCCAGGTGTGTGTTCACAGTGTGTGTGTTCACTGCTGTGTGGGTGTACTGCCCCGGATGTGTGTTCACTGCTGTGTGTGTGTGCACTGCCTCGGGTGTGTGTTCACGGTGTGTGTGTTCACTGCTGTGTGTGTGTGCACTGCCTCGGGTGTGTGTTCACGGTGTGTGTGTTCACTGCTGTGTGTGTGCACTGCCCCGGATGTGTGTTCACTGCTGTGTGTGTGTGTGCACTGCCTCGGGTGTGTGTTCACGGTGTGTGTGTTCACTGCTGTGTGTGTGCACTGCCCCAGGTGTGTGTTCACAGTGTGTGTGTTCACTGATGTGTGAGTGTACTGCCCCGGATGTGTGTTCACTGCTGTGTGTGTGTGCACTGCCTCGGGTGTGTGTTCACGGTGTGTGTTTGTGTGTGTGTGTGTGTGCACTTGGATGGGTGAATGCAGAGCACAAATTCCGAGTATGGGTCACCATACTTGGCTGTATGTCACATCACTTTCAGATTAATATTTTTTGTTTTTTTTACTAAAACCTGAATTTACCACAAACTCAATGGTACTTTACTGCTGTTGCACAAACACTAAAGCATTCCTTCAGGAAAGAAACATCTAGTTGTGCAACTCCTTTGCAGCATTGCATTTTACAGGGAAATGTGGCTTGGGATAAACAACGAGCATCATTAACTTCCATCTGAACTCGCCCTTCAGTTCACAAATGGCAGATTTTCATGTCCTATCTAGGAATCATTATCAGATCCTGGTGGACTCTCAGCCCTCGCTCCTCAGTTTACTCTCTAGTTAGTTAGTTAGTTAGTTGTGTTCACCATTCCACGCTCACTGAAGCTTTGTTTTTGTCGCTCTGCTTTGGCAGAAGGTTTTCAGACAGAATTAGAGCTGCAGAATAATGCCAGAGCGAGGCTTGGAAAACATGCACGCTCCAGGCACAGATCCACAGATCATATGTGGAACAATCATTATCACAATCCATATCAGACGGCTGGAGATATCGATTGCATTCATGCTTACAAGAGCTGGTGAACAATGCATTTGATGAACATCCTCTAACTCAAAAACAGTGTGGATGAAGGCTTTCTGTTGAACTCGTCTGACTGCAGAAATTCCAGCATTCTTCAGTTTTACCACAGACTTGGGAAGGAGCGGCAGTGATATTACAGCAGCCGACCGAAGTATTTCCACACTCGCACACAGATGCTTTCATACAGAGCAGAATAAACGTTTGTTTAGTGAAAGCGGTGGGGTTAAATGAGCGTTTCCCTCGAGTGCATAAAGCAGGCGATCAGATTGCGTGTCCAATCCTCAGATGCGGCGTGTTAAATCTATAAGCGGCTGTTTCTTCAACACTGGCAACTTCTTGTCTTCTTGAGCTTTTAGAAAACAATTTGACATCTAATATTTTCAAGACACAAATGCACATCATCATTCTGTCATTCGGTCAACCAACAAACAGATCGGGCATTTTGTTTGAAAACATTTTAGTAGAACTGGCATTTTATTCATACATTTTTTTAGCATTTTCATAAAAACATTTTTATTTTTTTTAAAATCCAAGTTGATTAAACTTACATTTTAAGGCAACATGAACGCTATAGTTTTAAGCTGAAACAGCATACTATAAGCTATTATGAACTTTAAGTTTGTGTATGTTGCATCAGTATTTTTTACAGTGAGTGCATGTATTTAATAATCTTTTCATGCTTTGTGCATGATTTGGTAAATTGGAAAAAAATGCAAAAATGCTAAAATAATATTTTTTCTTTTGTTTTTACATCATGCATCTTATATTTCATCTCAAGCTCTTCATTGCCATCTTCTCTGTAAACAAGTACACTAACATTTAAAAACTGTATTCGTTTTTTTTTTATTAATTTGCTGGTTTTGATGGAAATGACAATTGAAATGTAGTAAATATAGTTTGTAAATATTGATAAATTTTTAATGCAATTAATAAAATCAAGTATATTTCAGTCTAGTTTTCTAGTTTTTTCAAATTTTTGTACGTTTAAAAAAAAACTGTTTCTTGCCATTTATGAAACTACGGTATTTATGAAACTCACTATAGCAATTTTGAGTGCAAACAATTTGTGCTTCAATGTATGGTTATTAGATTGTCATAGTTTAAAAATATATATTTTTGGTTGATATTCACACATCAAACTCAACGTAATAAAATTGAAAATTCTAGCGAATCTAAAAGATGATATAAAAAGTTTCCAAAAAGTTTTGATGAGACCTTCATATAACAAAGAGTTCAAATATGTTCGTCTGAATAAAAATCAACCCCTGTGACAAACTGTAAGAGTGCCTGAAGTTGAAGAAACACCCAATTATAAGTTGTGCAATGTGTTGCATGTTTCAGCGTCACACATGTTGTAGAAACACGAGTTTGGCCAGTTCAAGATTGCCTTTTATTTCATACATTTTAAAGCACTGAATATCGTTATAATGTCATTTATCATGGTGTGCATCAGCTGGTGCTTCCAGAGACCTGCAAGACTATAATGCAGCTCTATTATAAGACATCACACAGTGATTCGCTCACTGTCTCTCCATAAGATAATTAACTCTTGCTGACATAGACTGGCAGCCGTGGGATCAAATTAAACTGGATTTCTCAGCACTGTCATCATGAGTTGTGCGGTATAGCATGAACTAAACGTGCCTTTGTGGACCATTTTAATCATTAGTTTTAAAAGGTCTTGTTACTAAAGGTGCTGTTATGTTTTCATGAATCTTTCGGTAACACTTTTCCATTTGTTCACATTAGGTAGCTGCATTGTGTAAGATGAACTAACAATGAAAAATACTTCTAAATCAATTATTAATCAATGTTCATTTCATCATTTAGGCAAGTAATACATTATTAAAATCAAAAGTTGAATCTGTTAGTATTATTTTTAGCTACACAATGTGTGGTTAAAAAATAAAACCGCACCTTTCTTGCAGAAAAACGTTGTTTTATTTGCGTTTCTGCTCTGTGTGCAATTTCCCACAAAATCCACCCTGGCCGCTGTAAGACATAAATCATCATTACAGGTGCATCTGGGTCAATATAAAGGCACGATTTGACTCTTTCATTAATGACATTTTTATACTGTATATACACTGTAAAAAAAAAAAACAGTAAAATTTACGGTAAAAAACCGGCAGCTGTGGTTACCGGAACTCTACTGTTAAAAATACGGTAACAACATTTTATTTTTACAGTTTTAACTTAAATTTACGGTTAAATACCGTAATCTCATTAACTGGTATAATGTTAATATACCAACCTATTGAAGTACTGAAATTTGTTTTGTAACTGTGAAATACACTGATAATCGCCAAATGCAGAGGGTGATGAGAAGCCCATCACAAGCAGCTTTTAAACATGTATAGAAGGTGCACAGCGTCATTCACACAAGCACTAAACACACCATGACCAGACTCATCGAACTGAAATATGCAATAAACATTAATTTAACAACATTAGATGTAACATACAACCCTAATAAACATAACTGACAAACAAAAAACCTAAAAAGAAACATAGTTACTTCAAAGAAAAAATATCAAAATCAAACTAAATTTGAAATGCAACGCTGGGAATACTGGGAACGTCAGTTTACGGTTTTTCCCTTAAATTTCCCTGCGAAATTTTGAGAGCGGAATCCAGTCATTTCAATATGAACTTGCACAAACGATTTATATTGAAATGACTGGATTGCGCTCACGAAATGTCACCGAACAACAGTAAAGCTCCTTGCACACTGAGTCCGAGACTTTCATATGGGTTTTTTCATATTCATCATCTTTTCCTAATAAAATACTTTCTTCTGATGCTAAAACGCAGAAAATCGAACCGGACCGGAATTTTATGACAGAAGAAACTTCTCACAAAGTGAGGTGGTATTTATTTTTTAACGTACAACGTTATGTGGTATTTATTTTTTAACGTGCAAAAATTTTGGATGAGAATTTCGGACTCTTGTGAGCTTAACAACAACAATAACAAGTGTAACAACAATTAACAATAATAGCAATAACAACAAATACTTTACAGTAGTTCACCTAAAAATGAAAATTCTGTCATTAATTACGTGACATCAGAGGTTCAACTGTAATTTTATGAAGCTACAAGATTACTTTTTGTGCGCAAAGAAAACAAAAATAATGACTTTATTCAACAATTCATCTCCTCCGCGTCACACTATAGCGCTATTTTGGAGAGTATCTCACATATGTTTTTTTATGTTCAGATCAAAGCGTAAACAGCGTAAACGGCGTATCTGCGTACGGTGCAGCTGACACAGAACAGCATACGTTATTTACGTATGTGATACTCTCCAAAATGGCACATTAGGGTGACGCGGAGGAGACAAAATGTTTAATAAAGTCTTTTTTTATGCACAAAAAGTAATCTCGTAGCTTCATAAAATTACAGTTGAACCACTGATGTGTCATGGATTATTTTAACGATCTCCTTGCTGCGTTTCTGGACGTTGATCGTATGAGGATCATTGCTGTCTATGATAGGGTCACAGAATGCTTAATTTGTTTTAAGATAAACGAAGGTCTTACGGTTTGAAACAGACATAAGGGTGAGTAATTAATGACACAATTTTTTATTTTTGGGTGAACTATCCCTTTAACAAATGTACCCTATTGTATAGTTAATGTTAACTATGGTACCTTACTGTAAAGGGTTCCCAATCTTTCCACCATACTTTCCATACAACATGGAAGTTGAGTTGAAAAGGTTAATCTTTAGTTTTCCACAGAAATAAACACCGTTTTAGTGAATTACCCAGCGTTTGAATAAACTTCACTAAGCCCCGCCCACACTGTATATCCCGCTCTCTGATTGGCTGGCGGGGCGGTCCGTCATGAGCAGGATCTGCTGTTCTGTCAGAAAGGCGGATAGAGAGAGAGAGAGAGATGAAAGAGAGCAGTTCAGTCTCTGAACTCATTTAGCCCGCTGCTTCTGTTAACGCACGCTCATCTGACAGCGAGACTTTCATCATGTTTCAGGTAAGAAGAGACACTCTGCACTCCTTCAGGTGCTTTTCAAAGAAGTGATTTCACTTTTCTGCGCTGTATCGAGTACAGACAGGCGTAGCCAGCTTTGAGGAGTTTTCAGTTGCAGATTCAGCAGTTTCTGTCGTCTGTGAAAGTAATAAGTCAGTAGGAGCCGTTGACTCCATTAGTCAGTCTCTGTACTTCCATGATTGTTGCCAGAAGGTGGAAAGAAAACTTGCAGAGCCTCAGATGTTTGAAAGTTGATCTCGGGACATTTCTATTTGTCTAATAACTACCAATAGATGTCACTGTTAATATGTTATATTTCATTCAGGTAGTGCATTGCTTTTGAACTCCGGATTCTGCTCGATGTATAAATGCATTGATATAATTAACCATGCAATACACAAATGCATACTGTAAAAAGATGCAATTAACAAGTACATTATATCCCAAAATTATTATGGACCAAACCTCATCCCAGCTAATAAAGCTAGCATTCTGAGCATTTCTGTGTTCAAAATGTTTTTTTTTCATTGTTTTACGAACATTAAGAGAACATTCCATTAAATACCTTTACAAACAATACACGAACGTTACTTTTTAATGTTCTGAAACAACTACTAACAAAAAAGAAGAAAGTTTCAGAACATTTAAAAAGCTTTGTTATGTTGGAAATGATAAAACAAGAGAAATGCATTGGTTGTCACACTTATGCATTACGTTTGAACAACTTCTACACGAATAGCATCTTAATACTGAACATTGATTTATTTAATAACGCAATATGCAAATGCTTTAAAATGTGCAGTTCACAAATATATCCCAACATGTGTTTAAACCAAATACAATTGAATTAAATGCAAAAGTATCCAGTGAAAAGCTGTTTTAAGAACAAGTAGACTTTTCAAATCAAATATTTCGCAGTAAAACGGTTATGTTGGAAGTGATAGAACAGGAAAAATTCAACATGTGCATAAAGTTTGAACTAAAGATTTTGCACTTTGTTTATAAATGCATGGCACCTTGATGCTGAACATTAATAATAATTCAATATACAAATGCATGCTGTAATGCATGCAATTCATTAAAAATAGGCAAAGCATTAAATGCAAAAATAAATAAAAGAGTAGTTCATGTTGGAAATAAAAATACAATTCACAAATATATCCCAAATTTATTTAGACCAAATGTCATGTAAGGAGCAACAGTTAATGTTAAAAATAATAAGCAATATTCTTTGGTTGAACATGCCTGCATAATGTGATAATGATGCATGGACTTTATGCATCTACTAAAAATACTAGTTAATTAAAAGACTGTGCAAAAGTGATGATGAAGAGGAAATGAATTTTAATGCACGTATGCAGTCACTTGTTTTAATCCACTTTGGAACACAAACACAAACTCCACCACAGATGTCCTGCTGGAAGAACAACAGCGAGTGAACTATTGAAATATCTCGCTGCTGAGATCAAGAGCTGAACCGTCTGTTGTTATTCATCAGATGAGAAGGTCTGCTTTTCTCAGGCCAGGGCTGGGATTGAAGGAGAATATCAGGATCCTCAAAGCTCTGGCTGTTTGGTAAAACATGGCCCAACATTATCCAGCCAGCATTGATCTGTGCTGCAGATGGCACGGCGTCTGCTCCCCATGTGTGCTTTCATTGACCACCCGTGCCAGTTTGGTTCACACTGATATAGTTTAAGTAGTTGGACGATGGAAAACAGCCGGCACAAGACTGATCAATGAGATCAAGCCACGTGAGAGACATGACTAATTACTTACTCATGTAATGCTTAACATCCAAATATAGCAAAAAATCTCTAAATCTGTATTGTACCTTGTGCTTTTACTGAAAAAATTACACGATACTTTTATTCAAGACGAAAAACTGTGTAAAAAAAGTCTTGTTTTCAAATCTTGCATATTGTTCGATTTTGCAGTTCAAGGTAATATTAATTAATTAATATACATTTTATATCATTAGTACAGTTTTCTATTGTGTCAACCATGCATTTATTTCATTTTATATTAATATCATTAGCAAATAATTTTTTATTTGCTTTATTTTTTTATTGTTTTAAGCATGCATTTATATTAAAAACATATCTTTATAAAATAGTTTTTATTGTCTTAAGCATATTCTTGTTTTATTTTATTTTTAAATCATTAGCTAATAGTTTTAAGGTGCTAAGCATGCATTTTTTATTTTAGATTTACATTAAAAATTTTTTTTTAAACATAATTAATTTTTGTATCTTTAACAAATCGTTTTTATGTTAAGCATACATTTGTATTTTATTTTTCATTTCATAGCATTTAAAAAAAAGTATTGTGTTTTGCAAATTGCAAATTTTGCAAATTTAGCAAATTGTTTTGGAAATGTTACGTATATTTATTATTTATTGTTATGTCATTAGCACATTAAGCATATTGTTTAGCATCTATTAACATTTTGTATTGTATAAACTGTGAAGCATACATAATTTTATTGTTTTGGCTTTAGCCATTTTTTCGTATTAAGCAAACATTTTTATTGAATGACTTTTTTATATATCATTGTCAAATCGTTTTATTTATTTTTTAACCTTGCATTTTGTTTATTATTTTTGTTTATTTAATTAGCAAATTGTTTATTATTTGAAACATACATTTACATTTTATTTTCTTTGTATTTAATTTTTATATCTAGCTAATTGTTTTTTATTATTACATTTTATTTTTATTTCATTAGCAAATAGTTTTTAAAGCGTGAAGCATATATTTGTATTTATTTTATATTATTATTTTATTTATAGTTAGCATAATTCATTTATCTTTAACCATTAGCTTTATTATGTTTATATATTCTCAGTAAATAGTTTATTTGTATTATTTTAAGCATACATATGTGTTGCCCTTCAGGAACTCGAGCTGCGTGGAAAACGCTACGGGAACGCCTTCAGCGTGACCACGTTGGCATTTCTGTCATGCTCTGTGTGTGTCAGTCTTATTTGGTGCCGTCTGTCCATTATCAGTCCTTAGTTCCTCTACGAATGAAGACAAATATAGGGCGAGGGCGGGCAGCATCTCAGGCTTCTGCACACTTCTGGCTTTGACAAGGTTTTGTTTCATCCTCCGTGTTATAGGTGCAGATTTATGTTTCTGCCGGTCAGTCCCCACTGTTCACACTGCATAACGCACACTTGTAATATCTGAGAGAGAGCGAGAGCATCCAGTCCAATGATAGCTCCACTGGGGCTGGATGCTGTGGCCGAGGCTTCATCTGTACGCTTTACGCCCGCTCCCGGGAGTTCTGGAGAGTGTGCGTCGGGTTCGTCTGCTGCTAGTATCGAGTATGGTTCTCGGACCTGATCTCTCTCCTCTGGCTCTCCATGAGGGATCTCATCTCACAGGCAGAGGGTACGATCTTTCACCCCCTCCGGAGCTGTGGAAGTTGTGGGTGTGTTCTCTGAGGTGGCACAGCTCATAGCTTCCGGTCTCTCAACCGAGGTTGTTGAGACCATCCCCCAGTCCTCCAGTCTTGAAGTGGAAGCTTTTCATTTCTTGGTGCTGAGACCGCCAGCTCGACCCAGTTAACTGCCTGGTTGGTACAGTGCTGGAGTTCCTGCACATCTGATTCACCGCAGGGTTGACCCACTCCACCCTGAAGGCCTACGTGGCAGCTATAGCAGCCTCCCACGCCCCTCTTGATGACCAGTCAGTGGTCAGACACCTCCTAGTTACATGTTTCCTCCCCGGTGCGCTGAGGCCTCCGGCCAGAGAAGCTTATGCTAAGTGGTGGATCTGGATGCTATTCCATAGCCTCGAGTCTTCTGAGCTCACCTCTCCATGGTGTCAAGGCTCACTTCTCCAGAATTTGGCCTTCGGGATGCAGGCCCCGCCCACTTTAGCCACTCCCGGCTCCTCTGTTCTCTCGCCTTAGTTGTACACTTACACACCAAGTCTGGTGGCATGGGCATCTCATTCCCATAGCTTTTTCGACGCAGCTTGAGTTCCTGAAGGGGAACGTCTCCATGTTACGTATGTAAACATGGTTCCAATGAGATGCTGTGTCTCAGCGCCATACTTCCGGCATCCCTGCGAGCGCTTGCTTCATTCCTAGAAGCTGATACCAGTTCCAGGTGCTTTTAAGCTTTCTGGTCGCTACATCACCCGCCGTGACGTCTCGCCCATCCATTGGACTGATCACACATGTGGTTCAGAGCGTGGTCATGCTGAAAGCGTTTTCGACGCAGCGTCTTGTTCCCTCGGGGAACCATGCGTAACCTGGAGACGTTTTGTTTCATTTTATTCCATGTGCCCAGACTTTATATTATTTTGCATTCATGAACGGTTTTGGATAACCTCTAGGCCACACATGCAAATAAAGACGAGATAAATGCAGTGTTAACTAGATTGTTTATTCATAAGTATCTGTCAACAAACGATGTATCCAGTGTAATGCAGTGCTGTAAGATGGAGTGTTTTCAGCGGTGCTCAGAGCTGGCGTCTGCGCGGGGTTTAACCAGAAGTCAGTGTGCCGTTGTGTGAGAGTGTCGTCTGTGTGTGTGATACTCATTCGGTCCCGAGGCCACGTCTGACATGAGCTGCTCTGAAGCCTTGGACAGCTGCTAGGAAAAACTGACCCGCTCGGTCAGAATTCATTTTCCATGAGTGCAGAGAGATGCTGCAAGCCTGTGAAACCGCCGAGACCAGTGCGATCGCAGATCAGCCCAATCAGGAAATACATTCTATTCATGATACATATTTAATAACGGAACAATCTCAGATTTTCATTACAAAATCAAATCAAAGCAATAATTTCATATATTTTGCATAAATAAAATTAATATTTTGAGAAATGTTAAGATGCATTTTGCATTGCAACATTATTTTCATGACATTTACCCCAATTATTCTTGTATTGTATTGCAGTATTTTTGAGGCATGAGGCTTTAAAAGTCATGACATTAATGAGAATTTAAGGACAAACACCACACCTAAAAAAAAATATATATATATATATTTAAATGGGAAATATCTGCATTACAGTAATTAAAATTTAAGAAAAATTTGGTGGAAAATACCAGAATGCAAAATTAGAATAAAAAAAATAATACACATTTTAAATAATATATCATATTTTTACAACAAAATTAAAACTGTATAATAATGAATAACATTTAAATAATAATAATAATAATACTAAAACGAAAATATAATTAATAAATAAATAAATATAATTTATTTATATAAAATTATTTATATATAATTGTATATTATTAAATTAATAAAATAAATACAATTAAAATGATGTATTATGTCGTATTATTAATGAATGTATTTTATATTTTAAATTATTATTCCTATTATTAACCAATATTTTATATTAATTATCATTTAGTAATCAATAATATAAAATAAAAATAATACAAATTAATAGATTAATAAACAAAAGAAAATAGAAATCATGTACATTATATATTAATTATTAATATACTATTTATAATTTAATATTAATATTTATTTACTTACCAGTAGCCTACCGATATTTGCAATATTCTTTAAACACATTTCAGTCTGCGGTCACAGCGAGGAAAACCAGTGCTAAGGTCACCAAAGGCCATGTGTCCAAACAAACTATCATATTTTGATACAAATCCATCTGTCACATGATATTAATGCTATAAAACAATATTTGGCGCAGTGTTTGCTCCATGTGTGTCGTGCTAATGTTAAAACACACTGTGTTTGCATCTTCAGCGTGTCATAATGATTTTCATATTCAGTTCATGGTAACATTAATTAATTTCGAGGACATTAAGGACTCTTTATAGGCTATCTGTGTAACGTGGGTCGTGAAGCAAAACCAATTGAGCGGACAGCAGTGAGGTTTAATTAATTACACGCAACCAATCTGCTTTAATCGCGCTGATTGTCGCTCTCTTCTCTCAGTCTTTCGCACATGTATCGATTACAGATGAAGTCATTGTATGAATATTTATTCCTCCCGAGCTGTTTGGGGTGTTATTCCCTAGTGAGGGCACTGGATGAAGGGCGCATTGTGAGCGGCAGATAGACAGTTCTCTCGTTTCTCTGACTCTGTCTGGGTGGAGTCGCTTTCCTGGAATTATCAGACAGCTTTTCCCCTTGTGCTAACTTTACTTACAGTCTCTCTCTCTCTCTCTCTCTCTCAATTCAATTCAATTCAATTTAAGTGTGCTTTATTGGCATGACAAAAACTATACATTTGTATTGCCAAAGCAATTGCAGCTGGGCTGCTCACAAGTAGTGCACATAACAGAAATAAAAATAAAAAACAATAATAGTAATAAAACAAATATTAAAACCGTATTAAATATGTAGTGCAAAATGAATGACTATTAAGTATATGTGATAGAAATAAAATTAAATAAAGTACAGTATAAGATTTACACAGGCAAAATATACATTTAAGTAATATAATGGGGTAATATGTCATAATATTCTACATGTGCTGGAAACATCAGCTCAGGGCAGACGGAGTGTCTCTCTTCTATGGTGACAGAGAGACACATATCTCTCTCTCTCTCTCTCTCTCTCTCCGAGTCTCTCTCTCTCCTCTCTCTCTCTCTCTCGCCTCTCTCTCTCCTCTCTCTCTCTCTCTCTCTCTCTCTCTTCTGTGTCTTCTCTCTCTTCTCGTCTCTCTGTCTCTCTCTCTTCTCTCTCTCTCTCTCTCTCTCCTCTCTCTCTCTCTCTCTCTCTCTCTCTCTCTCTCTCTCTCTCTCTCTCTCTCTCTCTGTCTCTCTCTCTCTCTCTCTCTCTCCCGAGTCTCTCTGTGTTATTAGTC
>QVTF01014598.1:0-129048 GCA_003573665.1 Oxygymnocypris stewartii | reverse complement strand
GAATTTGGTAAAATAAAACATAAGGTGATAATAAAAACATTTCATACGGCCCTAAACATGTCATTTTTGTTAGACTTTAATAAATTAATGTTAAATTGTATAAGTTTCATGATTTTAATTAATTAGACATGCTTTTTGATTAATACAATTTATTTTGACCATTAAAAAGGAGTCCAGACAAATTAAAATGGAAAAATTGAATCCCAAAAAAATATAAAACTGATAATTTTTTTTTTTTTAAATCAAACGGATTCATAGGGCCTTACAATGGCTGTTAGATGTTTGTCTAATTATGTTTGACTTTATAAGGCATTACTGAACTGCATTCACCTGGTAACCCCCCCCAGGACCACGGCGCCCAGCACCAGCCCGCTGCAGCCCACCAGCCAGCGGCCCAGCACTCGATCGCTCGCCGCGTTTGGGATCGACGCCGTCTTGACTGACGCATGTCCACCTGCTGTGGTCACTGTGGTCTGTCCTCTCTTCAGCAGCCACTGTCGCAAAGGGGTTCGCTGTAAACACATGACATATTTCAGTGAACAACTAGTATATGTAAGTATATGTAACATCAGTATTTAAACTGGATCTCTATAAGTAAAGGCACAGCTGACTGAATTGATGGCACATTCATTCACACTGCGAGGCATAATGCACAGATATGCAATTTCTGAATTATTTACAAACTGACATTACTGTAACCTCCCTTAAGTTTTGCCTGGACTGTCACTCGACAGGTGAATTAATTGAATATTAACGATTGTATAGTAATGCGCAGATGCACTTGTGAATGATTTTCATAGCTTGGTTAAAACTCAAATTAAAAAGCCTTTTAAGTGTGGGATACATAAAACAGCCTCCATAATCATCACCTAATAACACATCTGTCATATTTACAGTGATATACTTCCATTGTCTGTTTGTATGAATGTATTCTTATTGTTGTGCACATTATTACTTAATTATTAAGTGGGACGCATTGTTTTTTCTTCAGGAGTAAGGTCTGTAAAATAGGCTTGTTGTTGTTTAAAAAATATTTATATTATATTTATATATATATATATATATACATATTCCTGATCACTGGATGATAAAGTAGCATACATCGTAACTTTTTAAAAATAAGCTTTGATTTGTATATTTTAATGTAATACAGCCAATTTATAAATAGCAAATTTATGAAAGTATCTTACAGCAACAATGTAATTTAGCAGATAACAGATCTGAACAGTATAGTGTCACACTTTGACTCACAAAGAGTTATTTTCTCTCATGGACAAACATAAACATATTTTATGTACAATAGCGTATTCATGTCTAAATATAATAACAAGCTGCAATTTTTTTAGGATTCCTCATTGATTTATTTTTGTCTAAACATCCTCAGCTGTAAATCTGTTGTGTGAAACTTAATGTTAACTTTTTTATGATAAGCACCTCAAATATATGCATTCATATTTTAAATATTAATTACACATCTTCATTGATGCTCAAACATGTAACACTGAGCCAAGGGACTTCTGAACAAGATATGATCTGTGTAAATTGTAATTATTTTGTTGTATGGAAAAAAGTAAATATCTCGTCTATCTTGTATCCATTATTGCGTATATGTAAATATTCTTATTCTTAATAATAATTAACGTTATTGAGGACGAGCAGGTCGTGTTCTCATACAGCGATACGCTCTTTAAACTGATAAAGCACATGTGTAACGTTACTGTGCTACTGAAAATGATATTATATTCATACATTGACCGCTGCTGTAATATTATTCATGTGTCTTACCTGTATCTGCTGTAATTTCTCCCCTCCCACAGTTTGACAGCGACACAAGGCAAGTCTTATTACTGGCAGCACCATGATCTCAATCTCGCGGATAAAACTGTCTTCTTATGAAAGTAAAGTTATTATGAAATTACTAGTCACGTAACCAACACAGTCACAGTCACATAACTCACTGCCCGTGCTCTTCTTCTTCTTCTGGTTTTATTGTCCGCTTCCTCCTTCTGAGAATCATCGCCACCTACTGTACATACCGCACTAGAGATGATTCTACTGTACATGCGAAATATCTATCAATAATATAATCCAAATATTTGTCCTTACAGGATCTGTCCGAACTCTAGATTCAGAATGCGCACCTATTAAAAAATATAAAAATAAAACATCCAATGCATGAAGCCAGAGAAGTATAGGTCTATCATAATCATAACTCTATGCATGATGAACACTGCTGTATTTTGCTAGAATTTCCATCATTGGCTGTATTTGTAATGTATTGATTGCCTACAGCGGCAGGTGTATCTCAATTCACATTTTTTATATTAATAATATGATTGGTGTGACACTGAATGCTTTTCCTGTGTGTGGTGTGTGTGTGTGTATGTGTCTGTCTGTGCGTGCGTGCGTGTGTGTGTGTGTGTGTGTGTGTGTGTGTGTTGTGTGTGTGTCTGTGTGTGGTGTGTGTGTGTGTGTGTGTGTGTGTGTGAGAGTGTGTGTGTGTCTTTGTGTGTGTGTGTGTGTGTGTTGTGGTGTGTTGTTTGTGTTTTGTGTGTGTGTCTGTGTGTGCGTGTACGTGTGCGTGCGTGCGTACGTGCGTGCGTGTGTGTGTGTGTGTGTGTGTGTGTGTTGTGTGTGTGTGTCTGTGTGTGTGTGTGTGTGTGTGTCTGTGCGTGCGTGTGTGTCTGTGTGTGTGTGTGTGTGTGTGTGTGTGTGTGTGTGTGTGAGAGAGTGTGTGTGTGTCTTTGTGTGTGTGTCTGTGTGTGCGTGTACGTGCGCGTGTGTGTGTGCGCGTGCGCGTGCGTGTGTGTGTAAAGATATCATCCAAAAATACAAAATTTTGGGATTTTTGAAAATCCAACAATTACAAAAATACAAAAAACATATTTTTGGTCAGGGTTCCTCAAAATTTTGGTATTTTCATATTTTTTAAGCGTTGAAAATAATTTAAAGTTCCAAAATGTTCCTTTTCCCTCTATGTAATTTTACTCTATGTCAAAAACGTGAATTTTCATTCTGAAATGCATACAAATTAGTATATATGTAGTTAAAAATACCAACAAAGGCTATACTTAATTCTTAATGTAATAAATCAGCTGGGGAAGTATAGTGGTATGTGTTAGTTTTTTTCACCATATTCACCTGGCGTGTCTGTTGAACTGTGTCATGCTGTTTTATATGATAAACAACAGGGCGGCAGTGTCTGGTTTCAGCAGGCAATGCCTGTTCACACCAACATAAACGTTCAGTGCAAAAATTCAGAGCATCACAAATTCTAAATGGTTTCCATTGCACTGTGAAGACTGTCCAGCCAAAATAATTCACTTTGGCCGCATGCAATGCTATCAGCCTACATAAATAACAGGTGTATCTCATTTCACATTTTTTATATTAATAATATGATTGGTGTGACACTGAAAATCACAAAGAAGAAGTGCACTTCAAATACCCAGACAATGCACTATATTAACAATAAAAAAGATTATATAACCGTATATAATCCATAGATGGTTGAGTTTATATTTGGGAGTCAGCTCACAGAAGTGGTAGTGAATCGCAGAGGAAGAATCGGAAACCAGCTCTCTTGTCTCATATCACCATAGTGAACACTAAAATCAGTGAACAGCTGTTTGAGAACATGTGAATATTATTTGACTGTCAGAGACAGAAAGTTGGGCAGAGTTTAGTTTGAAAAGGAACACCTAGGTCAGGGTTCCTCAAATCTTTCCCTGGAGGGCCAATCTGCTGCAGAGTCTCAAGGTTCAAGGTTTTTTATTCATCACATACTCAATTATACAGGATATAATCAGTAGTGAAATGTAAATCAGGACAGGTCCGCTCAATGGACAGTGCAAAAAACAAAACAAATGAAACATAACACAAGAGAATATATATAAATGTAGGTAAGAATAAAATAAAAATAAGAAAAAATAAGTAAAATGTACAATGAAATAAAATGTGCAATACAGTATACTGTGGACTTAATAATAATATAAACAGGGATGTGCAAGAAGAATGTGCAAACAGGTTGTACCGGGTATATACATGTAGCAGCAATGCGGATGATGGAGAATAATGAATGTTTTACAGTTTATTAAATTGAGACATGAAAATGTTATGAGACTGAGTTTGAGTTTAGCTCCAATCCTGATCAAACTCACCTGTCTGTGATTTTCTAATGATCTTGAAGACTCTGATTAGCATGCTCAGGTGTGTTTGATTAGGCTTAGAGCTAAACTGTCCAGATTTGAGGATCCCTGATCTAGATTATAACCATGGTTTGCTGAGTGGAAACGAGACGCCGCATATCTGACCACAGTCTCTGCTGCACCCTGCAGAAAAGTGATGCTGTTAAATGCCTGCTTATAAGGCTGCATGGACACAGATGATGCTTTAGTGCAACAAGTCTGTAGTCCTCATGACCATACTCCCAGAATGACTTGTTGGACGCAGGTTTTATTTTATAAATAGTCTTTCATTTGTCTACTTTCTCAGTTTGAGTTACTGTATGTGGAAGAGGGAAGAACTTATTTTTGTATCAGTTTTTTCGAAGACTATAGACTATCCCTTAGGCTTAAAGAGACTGGTTTTTGCAAGGTTGTTAGCACCCAGAATTATATATTCTCTGTAGATTCCATAAATATCTAAATTGCTGTTATTCACATATGCACAAAGCCATGTGTTCTTTATATAAATATATAGGATGCAAAATTTAATAAACTTTATTGCACAACATATAAATCCATGTCAACACATCAACAAAAAATAAGATTATACAGAAATAATAATGTAATTGCTTAACATTTCCTTTTTGGTTCTGAAGACAAAAAGTCCTCAAGCAAAAGTTTTAAAAGAGAAATACAAAAACCTAGGTCATAGATCAGTAGACATATTTTTAGGTGTACTCGTTTCCCCTCGTCTGATTCCAGCATCCTTAGCCATCGCATTGAAATGTCCTTGTTTGTTGTTGAGCAATACACTGGGCGAATCAAACTCCACGATTTTACCAGAATCCAGGACCATTACCCTACAAAAAAAAGAAGAGAACATGTCAGTACAACTTCCAGCTGTATGCCTCCATTTGTTATTTGTAAACCATTGGCATTTGAGGTCCTTTAGATTTTTGAAAAACGCTTTTGACACGCTGTAGTCAAGTCCCAAAACACACTTGTATCCAATCAGCAGTAAGGGGGCGTGTCTTGTAATGACAGGGAGAAGGGCGCACAGGACAAATATTAGCTGATCGACTATTGATAGAAAAAGATATCTGAAAATATCGAAGGACCATACATTGAAAAGAAGGGTTACGATCAGGCAAGAGGTAGGACCCGCGTAAATATCGGAGCAGCTTTCCAGCGGTGGAGAGAACTCAAGGAGCGGGAAGGGCTTGAATCGGACACCGAGGTTGTGATGCTTCTTATTGATAGGCGAGTAACATTGATTTTTCTTCGTTTCACACAATTTATCCATGGTTTTTTATTTGAATATGCTTGTGTGTTGTTTCTGCGATGGTGGTTGCGTAAGCAAGTGTGGGGTGGAGATTTCAAAATAAGGGTGAGGTCCTGCTAGGGTATGGGCGTGTTTGTTTTAATGCTTTCAAATATGAACATCGTTTGGCAAAAATTGCTTTGTAGCTGTGGCATTTACAGCTCCCTAAAAAAGGTTTATGGTAGGCCAACACTGGCCATCCGGATATGATACTGTATTGTATGGGTCAGGAGTGTGCAGAGGCAAGTGTGTTGAATCTAAACTCTTCAGGATAGCCTACTGGTGCTCCAGGAGCAAGATGGGACACCCCTGGTGTAGGAGCTGTTTTAGGAGTTTAGAGGAAGCGCACAGAACACAACTGACATTCCATTGATTTCTGCCCAGCCGGAGTCCACTGAATAATGTTCTGTTGATTCTAAAGTGCTCCTTTCATCTTCATTGTATTACTGACTCTTTGATTTTGCTAAAGTTGTGTTTACTTAACTGAACAAGACTTAAGGCCACATGCCTGTGCTTAATTGCATTACTCCATTTCAGAATAATAATCAACTTTTAAAATCGACTTAATATTTTGTAAAACTGAAGTGTCTTCCAATTACAAATTTCTAAATATTAATTTGGCTGGGAATAGTTCTGAATACTGAAACTGTGGTGTCATAATAACAGTAGTCTATGCCAACTAGGCAAGTTTTTAATTCCTTGCCCCGCTGCTTTTGGCTGGCTTACTGTGGATTTACAGAGAAATGTACTAAGGCATTTTAGGGCAATGGAACCGCTAATTATAGTCGTATTCCATTTAATACAGTGTTACTGCAATACATCTCTGTGAAGTTGCTTTGAAACAAGCTTAATATACAGGTATATGAAATGGACTGGTCTTGAGGGCTGCTCACCGTGAACTGTCTAAAATGGTGTTGAGCCTGTGTGCAATGGTAAGCACGGTACAATGGGAAAACTCTCTGCGGATGGTGTTCTGGAGGAGATTGTCGGTCTCCAGATCCACGGCTGCGGTGGCTTCATCCAGGATCAGTATACGGGATTTCCTGAGCAAGGCCCGGGCGAGACACAGCAGCTGCCTCTGACCAACACTGTGGGAGATCCAAAAACATGCAAACATCAGACACTAAAACATGCATCTGGAATTTAAAACAATACATTCGCACTAAGTTCTATATCCACTGTTAAAGTATTAGCGGAGGCTGACTCATTATTACAGTATATGACTGATAAAATCTAAACATACTGAAACCGAACTATTAATATTACAGCTAATCAGTGATTTTTTTTATGCACTCCAAGATGCACCAATATGTACATTCACAACACATTTGTTCAATGCAAATGAACATCTACAGCTCACAAACCTCAAATTTTCTCCACCCTCCGAGACCTCGTGTTGAAGTCCTGTTGGCAAACCCCTGACATAATCTTTGAGATGAGCCAGCTCCAGAACATTCCAGATCTCCTCATCACTAGACTTCTCGAAAGGGTCCAGGTTCATCCGCAGAGTTCCAGAGAACAGCACTGGGTCCTGTTATAAAGCATTTGTTCATTCATTTTTAGCATTGCAGGACACTCTCGGATATACATTCAATTCCAAGCAAACTATGCAAAAGCGGCAGTCCTTTTTTATTAGTAGCCTAATGTAGGGAATAGTGAATGAGGGAATAGGGGGCGATTTCGAATACAGTCTATGCTTTTAAAACAACTATTCTTCATCTTCTCTAGCACAGCTCAGTCAGGCCTTGCCTTCTGTTGCATATTATGTGGGTGCAACTTGTTTAAATTAGTGACTTTGTGATGTCACCATATACAAAAGAAGCACATGTAGTCCAAACGAGCCGTTTTTTTTGTTCTTGAAAAGGGTTTTCTGTTGAAGAGAATATCTCCTTCTGGAGTGGACTTTGTGCTTTGTAAAATTGCAGATCTTGTTATGCAAAATTTACACTAACTAAAGTTTTAAAAAGCACAATAGGACCCCTTTTAATGTATTTTTAGGATGTTTAGCATGTTTTTTTCTACAGGTGTGTAGAGATTACAAACAAAAACATAGCACTTTCCCAATTCAGCATAACAGAGCAAGCCCTGCTACCGGAAGCTCAAAGCTTCACTGGACTGGAGAGAAGCATTCCCTTTCTCACCCCAGCTCACACATGGATGCTCATTTCTACTAAATTCCAGCAGTGTCCAATGAACAGGCCTCTCTGGGGTAAATTTGTGTATTTGCCAAGTTTTTCCTACCACACATTACAAATCACGTAAGCAGATTGCCTCCTCGGTACAAACTGTAACTTTAGGAATACAACAGCTTGTCACTCAGACAGTACCTTTAAAGGAACATATTTGAACTAATTCATACTATTAAGGGCAGGAGAAGGCAACTCGGGTCTTTAAGACAAGGGTGTCCAAACCTGTTCCTGGAGGGCCACTGTCCTGCAGAGTTTAGCTCCAGCCCTTAACAAACCCACTTGAACAAGCTAAACAAGGTCTTAAAGATTACTAGAAAACTACAAACTGGTGAGTTTGATCCAGATTGAAACCTAAACTCTGCAGGATATCGCACCCCGAGCACCAGAATTGTGCAACCCTGGTTAAGGGTTAGAAACAGTATTATCCCACAGACAAGCTGTTCCTGAAGTGAGTACAGTTGAAGTAAACCTATACCAGAATGTCAAATTGAGGGAATTACTACAGATTGAGGTAATGAAGTCCACAAAGGTAGAAAACATCTGGGATATGCATATAAGGATTTTTGTAACAACTGAGACAATGTTTTTTTTTTTTTAAACTGTGGTGAGTGTATGGTATAGTTTTTGTTGTTTATTCTATGGTCTCATAACATGGTCTTTTAACATTGTAATTTCATTACAAGTCTGCTCACCCACACTTTTCATTTAGGGCTAACAAAAGCAAATAATTGCCCAATTGCCTCTGTTTAGCAAAGCACCTCTCAGCAAACCATTAGTAACAACTGTGCTACTTGGCCAACCTTTGCCGAATATGAATGTATCTTGTGTTCCTCACACACCTGTGGGATGATGGTAAGTCTGCTCCTGAGATCATGAAGCCCCAGGGTGGAGATGTCAATACCATCGATGACGATTCGACCCTCACTAGCTTCAATGATGCGAAACAAGCAGTTGGTCAGACTGGTATTTGCCTGCACCAGTTCGACCAACAATGCCAATCTGAGTAAAATCGGTGGGGGAACATACAAACAAAATTATTTAAGTGGCATTTTCAATATTTCTGAAAAAAATATACTAAGAATCTGGTATTTGACTCCTCACCTTCTCCGTGTTTGCAATGTCACATGTGATTCCATGGAGAATGAGCTCCAATTCAGGCCGGTATCGAACTTTATAGTTATCAAAACGAATATTCCCAGCAGCGGGCCAGTCATCTGGAGGACGATTACTGGTGATCCTTGGAGCCTGGAGACACAAATAATCTCATAAACATTTTTTTTTCAATTCCATTTACATTTTTGAAATCACATGGATCTGTTCAAATATGGTAAAACTAGTGAAGTATATTTACACTTGCACTTGCCTGGAATGTTTTAATGCAGGAATGTCCAAACTCATTCCTGGAGGGCCACTGTCCTACAGAGTTTAGCTCCAACCTTAATGAAACACACCTGAACCAGCCAAGCAAGGTCTTCAGACTCAAAGGAACAGATGTGTCCAAACCTACACCTGGTGGGCATGTGTTTATATCAGACTTTGCTTCAACACACCTGTGTGTAGTAATTCCGCAATCAGGTGCGTTTAATTGGTGTTGGAGCGGTTCTCTGCAGTACAGTGGCCCTCCAGGAGCAGAATTGGACATTGGTGCACTATAAACTTCCAGGCAATCTGTTGGTAGTTGGAGCTAAACTCTGCAGAATGTTGGGCCTTTAGTTTAGGATCAGGATTGGACACCCCTACCTTTCAGGTGTAAAATGTATTAAGTATGATTTACTTATTCTCAATGACTTCATGCTCTTTCAGGTGACTTGTCATTTAATAATCTACCTTGACAATATGAAGGAAATATGGTCATGCAATTTTAGAAAAGACTTCAAACAATCATTCTTGTTAAGTTGCTCAAGCTACTCTTGAGGTTTTGAAATTGAAGCCATTAATATTAGTAAAAGAAACAAAATTAACAAAAAGGTTTTGAAAAGGGGTCTGCAGTATTGATAAACTTTAAGAATTGGTTTCTACCAAGCCTGCTGCAGTTTTAGGCTAGTTTATAATAAATAATGTCAGGAAAATTAAGTATTTTTTTTAGTATATTAATCCAAAAATCACACCTCATTTTGGATCTCTGCGTACTCCCTCACTCTTTCCACTGCAACAATGTTGGTCTCCAATTCTGATGTCATTCTCACAAGCCAGTTCAAAGTTTGAGTCACCTAATAAGAACGAGTAGTGGCACGCAGTGTTACATAACACACTTAAGGTTATTTGACAATTACAAGTACCTAAAAATCAAAAACTTACATTTAAGGCATATGAGATGGACAGTCCAACCAGTCCACTATTCAAAGAGTCACGAGAGATCACAGCAAGCAAAGCTGAGAAAAACACCACCAGATTCCCCAGAGACTCTAAACGAATGGCCAACCACCTGAAACCCAACAAGCAACATTAAGTGCTTATGATGCAAAGACAGATGTATCGCTTGACAAAAAGCTTGATGTAGAGTATCAATGCTGACCTATTAGAAACAACCCAAGGATAGACACTTTGAGATTCTGATCGATGGTGTCCTCGTTATGCTTTAGGAAACGTTGCTGGTGTCCATATGCCCTTATCACAGAGAGCCCTTGATACCGTTTCTCCGAAGTGTGAGTATATGGGAGATCGAGATACAGAGTCTAGTCGTCTGAGTTGTCTAGATGTAGCAACATAGAACCTCTAAAATACAGGAAGATGGTTTATACACAATAACTGGACAGCAGCAGGGTAGATTTTGAATACTTTCACTGAAAATGACTGATTCTAACTCAATTCTGTATGTAAGAGAACTTGTTGCAATGTTTTAGAAACCTATTGTCCAAACAGAGTACATTACTGGTAGCTGTGTTACCTGGACAAAGTAGTAGACAACAGCCATTGGTACAACAACTGCGGTGAAGATTGGAGTAGCCAGACAGATAACGAACAAGGTCCCTAGAACTCCAAGAAGACAGAGAATCCAGGATCTGAAGGACATCGGGATCATCTCATCCACTGTAAATATATCCTAAATACAAGCCAAATTGAAAAAATACATACATTTCAGTTTAAGAACAGGCAAAGTATAACAATCATCTAATTAGATATATTTGAAATACTGCACAATATACTGTACTAATTATTAGCAGCAACTTAGTAAGTAGAATTAGTAAGTAGATCTTTGTTTAGGCTTTAGAGCAACAATCTTGTTCAAATCAAGTGTTAAATTTGGCCCATCTATACCTTGGCAAAACGATTGACTATCCGTCCTGATGGTGTGGTATCAAAGAACACCATGGGTACTTTGAGAATATTAGACAGCAGATTTGTGTGTAGAGTCCTGGATGCAGAGATGGATCCATCAGCTAGGAGTATAGTGCCGAAAAACACCAGAAAACCTGACGGGAAGATTTAACATTACTTGGTCACAAAGGAACATCCATGTGCTGTGTCTACCATTTTTTCCCTGTGAAATAAAAGGCTGAAGCTCACTATGTCATTCGCTATTTTTAGACCAAGAGCTCGAGTGAGTGTTGATCTCCCCTCCTGAGGACAGAGAAGTCACCTTTATTCATCTCACTTTCTAAATCCCACAAGGACTGTTTTCCTGAATCAGTTCCAAATTATTGAATATACCCTGTAGAAAAGTCTGGAATCACATGACCATGCTAATTAAATTAGCAAGGGAATGTGGATAAAATGGTACCCTAATGCAATGTGTGAATGGACTAGCCAAAAAGGCTAAAACCTACGATGAACAAACAAACGAGTCCTCGCTTCTCAAGAGTTCTCGTTTCTCTCGTTACCCTTTCCCTGATGCTCCATTCAAGTCTTTGTTGAATCGTCATCAAGACTGGTCTCACAAAGTTCTCTGAGAACAACAATGTAATACTGCATATCCATTCATTCGCGAGCGGTTTTTTTATCGTTTTTCCAACAACTATTCAATTCCAAGACAGATTTTGGTATTTCAGGTGTTTTTGAAGTTCTTAGCATGTTTAAAACTTCATGAAATTTGGCACATGCACTATATTCCAAAAGTATTGGCACCCCCCTTCTAATGACAGGTTTGACTACTTTAGTCATTTCCATGAGTACAACTCTTAATGTTTAGGCTTATAATGATATTCTAGGGAATTATGTGCTTCTAATGTTATAGCAACAGTTTGGACAGGACCCTTTTCTATTCTAACATGACAGTGTCTCTGTGTATAAGACAAGAATCAAAGAGAAACGATGATTCAGTCAGTGTGGAAGAACTTGACTGGTCTGCAGAAAGCAGCTGACACCTCTGGTGTGACTTTAAATGAGCCAAAAACTAATCACCAAACACCAATGCCTTGTACATTCATTATATGAACAAAAGTACTGGGACACCCCCTTCTTTAGAAGAGAAAAGGGCACTTCAAAACTCTGGCAACAAAGAAATTCATGTACTTAAAAATTGTATTTCCACCTCTGTTGCAGCAGGTTTGAAGTGTATGAAATGACTTGTTTATCATTATATGCTTAAACATTAAGATTTTATACTCATGGAAATTACTAAAGTAGTCAAGCCTTTCATTACAAGGGGTTGACCCAATACTTTTGGCAATATAGTGTACATCATTGGCCGCTAGGCATACGGAGAAGCCCAGAAGTGTGAAAGGGGAGTTTTGTAGTGCCGCATTCTGATCTACAGTCACCAAACTCAGCACATATAGGCCTTGGGCCTGTACCGTGATGGTAGATGAACACATTCAGAGTTATAGGATAAGTTTTGTGTTGACAAAACCAAATCACTCCAATCTGGCTCTGTTAGTACCATGAAGCTGGATCATCAACTTTCTCTGTCAACTCAGGCTTGATCCTGAGTTTGTGGAGCGCGTGCACATGAATATGTGACATCAGCAGCAAACAGCCTATCACAACACAGAGCAAGTGTGATTTACTTCAGCGAGATTCAAAACTCGTTCGTTAAAGGTTAAGAGATTAAAGAATATTAGTAATTTAATCGCATTTCCACTGAAGTACTTGTCCATGAAAGAGGACAAATAAAGGAAATTATCTCGCTCTATCAGTGCAGTCATAAGTGAAACTTGTGAAATTAGTTTATATAGTTGACAATATATAGTGATAGAGACTCGATCACAAGGTCACATGTAGACATTAATCTATTGATTCTACCACTTATTTATATTACATATGATCTGTATATATTAATATTCATTTAAAATAAATTATTTATAATAATTGTTAAACTAAAAGTGCTTGTGTGTAATGGAGTAATAATAATAATATAAATCATATTATAATAATGTAAATTGTAATTATCATTAAAGCCAGACAATTTTGTTGTATTTCTTTTTTTAAGGTACTTCATAGTGACCTTTAATTTGTAGGAAGATAAACTGTGGGAGTGACTTATTTTGTGTCAGACATGTGAAACTTTGCTCACATCTGATTGGTCCAATTTCAGTTTGAGATCTCCATCTCAGAACATAACCTTAGCAGTAAGCAGTAAGTTACTATGGCAGTAAATGCAGCTAAAAGCCAAGCCACTTTCATAGTACCTAAAACCCAGGATTGGAAACTAAACTGAAACTTACCTGGCTAACCAGCAAATCCGGCTTCATGGTACAGCCCCCTGGTTTCACAGACTGGGCTTAGACTAAACCAGGATTGGGCCATAGATCAATTAAGACATTTTAAGTGATGTTTATAAATGTGCCTTAGAGAAAACATTACTGGCGTGCATCTTGAGACAAAACAAAGACATTGATATATTTTAAGATCAATCAGTGCAAGTTTCTTTCAGGTGAAACCGCTCAGACTTACACTTTAGTCTGTGACTAGGCTTAAGCCTTATCTATGAAACCGGGGGATTTTGTACTATTCAAATTGGACACCTTTCAAAATGACAGTCATTAACTCTGTGCCAAACAGTAAGGTATTTTGGATTTAATGTGGGTGTATTGTTTGATTTGGATTAAGTTGGAGTCACAAGGGCTATTATTTTCCCATGGTCACAGTGTCAGAAGCTTATAGCACTTAAATCAGACTTTGAAAGAGTCCTCCTAAATTGACCCAAATCACATTGTTTTTCTAGAGGCACTCATTGACCTCATCATTACTGCTTGCAGCTGTATGAATACTTTAACATTTATTCTGATGATTTTTATGACTCAACTACTCTTTACACATATAATTATATCACATAAAAAAATATCAGGTTCATTCTTTTTATGAAAGTATTTCTTAAACCGCTTTCTGCTCATACCTTGTGCCAATCCCAGGGCTCCGAAGACACCTATTCTCATGTCTCTAATATGACCTGGGTAGGTTGTGTTGAAATACTCTACAGCATCCTCCGTCCAGTCACTGAGCCACAGGTTTTGACCAATGATGGCCACATTCTGGATGAAGTAGAACATGAAACTCCAGGTGACCAAACACCAGCCCATAGACCTCAGATACTGAAGATACACTGAGAATTTCACCTGGTATTTGGATCAAAAAATCATTTGCACAAAATTAGTGGAATAACAAAACATGGAATAACAAAACTGCATGTAGTTCTATTCCGTACTCTTCCTGTCTCCATCGCCTCTTTCTCAATAAGTCGCTGTCCCTTCTTATCGCCAGAGTCTTTTTTGGATCGAACAGAGCTGTTTTTCCTCACTCTCATGCTATAGAAATAAAACGTCTTGGTGATTACAAAAATACACTCATGCAATGAGGTTTCATTTCATTCAGAATGCACATTATTCAGTTATATCTTTGAGAAATGACATGTTGAATATTAGTCTGTGGTGTGTTGATTTTACCTTCCATTTCGTTGGCTGTGGCGCAGGCTGTTTTCTCTCTTTAGTGTGCTTGAGACGATGTCCTCAGGAGAACCATCGGCCTGTGGCTCCAAACCCTCCGGCAGCGTTTCAATCTGTGTGTACTCTGACTCCTGAGCTGATGCTTGTTGAACAATGAGAACAACAAATAAAGTTACTTTATAGTTTTGATATAAGCAGATATGCAAACATACTTCAAAACTGTACATTTCAAATATAGGCTTATTTATTGCTATGCAATGTTTTAGAGATCATACTGTAGGTCATGGTGTATTGAAAAGAGTATGCCCAAATGGTCAATTAGTTCCAGTGAATTATCATAGTGCTTTTTTGATTAATAATGACCTAAAAATGACCTAAAATGACCTGTGAATTTAAGAGCTGACTTCATAAAAAAAAAAGAAATTGCTTTTTTTTTTAGAAATAGTATTACACAATTTTATATAGATATTGTTAGCAACCAAGAGATAAACAAACCCATACTTTAGGAGCTGAAGCATGTAGACCTCGCAAACACCTCAATAAAGCTTTCAGAATGTGTTCAAATTCAGGACAACATTCGAAACTCAAATGTCGGATGGGAGACAAACCTTTTCTGGCATCAGCATTGCTGCTTTCTTCTTTGCCATATGTTTCCAGGAATTCAGAGAAAGCTCCTTTACTGGCTCGAAGACCGTCGAATGATCCTACCTCAGACACCACCCCATTTACCAATACAACGATCTCATCTACATACGGCAAGAAGCTGATTCCATGTGTTACCAGGATACAAGTCTACAGAGAAAGAGAAGGGGACAAAACAGAGCAATGCATTTGATTACAGAACAGCAGTGCAGGAATTTATGGGGAAGCTGAAAATATTCTTTGTTTTTGTATTTTCATTAGAGATCAGTCTATGTTTGAGATCAGAACTAAAGATATTCTGATACCATAGAAAATCTGTAAAATGAGTCTACCATTGGCAACATTTTTAAGCTTTTTATTGTTGCCTTAAGTCTCATACCTTGTCTTTGAGCAGTCCTTTGGGTCCGATCACCCTCTCAAACAGATGTTTTCCCACATGTGAGTCTACAGCAGACAGTGGATCATCCAGAAGGAACACGTCTGCGGAGCTGTAGACCGCCCTGGCCAGACTCACCCGCTGTTTCTGTCCCCCGCTCAGATTGATGCCCTGTGGTACAGCATATGAAAGATTCAATGAGAAGTGTTCCTGCAGGCACACTGGCACTACATGTCTCTGAACTGCTCCTAATCAAATAATTGAACCCATCACTCAAAGATCGGAGTCCGATAAGAGACATGCGAAATGTGTACCAGGAACAGGTTTGAGAGAAACACTATCTAGAGTGCAGGGTTTACTGAAATAATGCCAATATATAAAACTATTTAATAACCTAAAAACAAGAAAAAAGGTATATATATATATATATATATATATATATATATATATATATATATATATGTATATGTACAGTGTCGTGAAAAGGTTTTTGCCCCCTCCTGTTTTTTTTTTGCTTATTTGTCACACTTAAAAGATTCAGACCATCAATCAAATTTTTATATTGTACAAAGACAATGCAAGTAAATACAAAATGCAGTTTTTAAATTATGATTTAATTTATTAAGGGAAAAAAGCTTACCAAACCTACCTAGCCCTACATGAAAACTTAATTGCCCCCTACTGTTAAATCACAAAACAACTGTGATTAACCTCATTATTTTAGAAATCTGCGTAAAATTTCACTAGCCAAACCCAAGCCTGATTACTGCCAGACCTGTTGAATCAAGAAATCACTTAAATAGACCCTGTCTGATACAGTAAAGCATGCTTTAAGAGCAACACATCATGCCGCGATCTAAAGAAATTCAAGAACAGGTGAGAAACAAAAAAGTGGACCTATATCAGTCTGGAAAGGGTTATAAAGCCATTTCTAAGGCTTTGGGACTCCAGCGAACCACGATCAGAGCTGTTATCTACAAATGGAGAAAACGTGTAACAGTGGTGAACCTTCCCAGAACCTTTGGCCGGCCTACCAAAATTACTCCAAGAGTGCAACGACGACTCATCCAGGAGGTCATAAAAGAACCCAGAACAACATTTAAACACCAGCAAGTCCACCTCTGAATGGCTCAGGAAAAACTAAATTAAGGTTTAGGAGTGGCCAAGTCAAAGTCCAGACTTAAATTTGATTGAGATGCTATGACCTTAAACAGTCCATTCATGCTCACAAACCCTTCAATGTGGCTGAATTAAAACAATTATTTAAAGAAGAGTGGGCCAGAATCCCTCCACAGCGATGTGAAAGACTCACTGCCAGATTTCACAAACGCTCGATTGCAGTTGCTGCTGCCAACCAGTTATTAGATCAATTACTTTTTCACATAGGGCCAGGCAGGTTTGGACAGCTGTTTCCGTTAATAAATCAGATCAGTATTTCAAAACTGCATTTTCTATTTACTCCGGTTATATGCGTTTAATATTAGTTTCATGATCTGAATATTTTAAGTGCGACAATATGCAAAAAAAAAAAATGAAATCTATATAAATCTAGTACAGTATCCCTTGACAAACCAGTATAGTTTACAACTGATGATTGGTTGAGCATGTATAATATTGATAACCTCAATATCTGCCAAATATTCTGCTTGGTTGATATGTAGGACTGTTAAATTAGTTTTCACTAGTGCTTGTTGATGTTTATAATCACATACTGTAACTGTGTGAATAATGATTGTGTTCTTTAATGGTAAATTAATGCATGGTATTTTAGTATAGTTTATCAGAAAATCATAAAACTTGTAAAAGAGGATTTAAAAAGGACTTAACCTAATTGAGAGTCTATTAGGAGTCACAACCTAATTGTGCGGAGGTTTTTAACCTATAATGTAATGTATTTAGTCCTGTTTTCTGTACTGTATATTTAGTGTTATATATTTCAGGTTTTTTTCTTTGCTCCTGATAAGATGCCGATGCTTGGATCTACCAATGAATATGTAAACTGTGACCTTACATTCACCGGTCTCAGGTTTTCTTACTTGAGGACTAATGCTTGGGAACCACTGCTCTATAGAGACAAATCATCATAAGATAGGGATACATTTTATCATCAACACGCCACACGCTGGGGGGGGGTGACCAAAATCTTATATCATGATATGAGTAATTAAGTTTTTTTTGGCTTTAAATAAGGTCTTTATGATATCAAAATTGTTGATACATAGAAATATATTAAATCATGCTCACTGAAGACAAGTAAACAGTCAGAGATTAAATATTAAAAGAAAACTAATTACAAGCAATAGGACAAAAATATTATTTAAGTTACAAAAGCGATTTATAGTCGAGAGCCGTGAGAGATTTTCCTTCTTTTGTTGTTTTATTAACATGATGACTGGCAGTAGGAATATACTGTCACTTTAAGATCACATGTGTTTTCTTTCTCAGCTTGCTTTCACTTTTGAGACCTACATTACCGTGCTTACAAGGACACTTGGAGAGACGAGCATTGACACATAAATGTGTGCATTTAACCGTTCGAGGCCTATAAATCAGCAAAAACTCAATGCTCCCACGCTCTATGAGCACTGTCTTCACATGTGTGCGGAAACACTCAGAAACAGTGTCTCAGACACATGGCACATATCACCAAATCAGTTCCCTTTCACTGCTGTTTGCATTTCAATGGATTAAAATCACTTGTATTTTTGCAAAAGATACGTTTTTGTGACCACACAGCACAGCAACGTTAAGTGAGCATTTAACCGTAATGGAGACAAAAATCTCTACTGATGACAAATTTCTACTGGTTAATGGTGTCTACTGGTATATCGCCCACCCCAGCACACACTTTACCTTCTCTCCAATCTCAGTTTGATCTCTTCCTGGCAGGAGATCCAGGTCTGGCCCGAGCGCACACGCGTCCACCACAGACCGGTAACGCTCCTCATCCAGATCAGAGCCGAACAAGATGTTGTCCTTCAGAGTGGCGTTCTGAATCCAGGCCTGCTGCGGCACGTATGCTACAGACCCCTGAGAGTGAATACGATACGCGTAACTAATGGTCCAGATAAGTGTTCAAGTAGAGGACTGAATCTGAAAGTAGGCAAACACTCTTTTCATAATAAGATCTGAGTGATTACTTTGATATTAATGCCACCCTTGAGGCTGTGCAGTTCTCCCAGCAGAGCGGATATCAGCGACGTCTTTCCAGACCCTACAGCCCCGACCACTGCCACCAGACGACCCGGTTTAATGTCCAGAGAGATGCTGAACAATATAATCACTGGTTAAAAACTGCTGGACAGAGCACACACACTCATGCAAACACACAGCCGGTGACAGAAGTGACCCTGGAGCACAAGTCGCTGGGGTATATTTGTAGCAATAGCCAACAATTCACTGTATGGGTCAAAATTATCCATTTCTCTTTTATGACAAAAATCATTAGGATATTAAGATCATGTTCCATCAAGATATTTTGTAAATTTCTTGTCATAAATATATCAAAACTTCATTTTTGGTTAGTAATATGCATTGATAAAAACTTAATTTGAACAACTTTAAAGATGATTTTCTCAATATTTAGATTTTTTTGCACTTACAGATTCCAGATTATTAAATATTGTCATATCATAACAAACCATACATCAATGGAAATATTATTTATTCAGTATAAGGCTCAATTTCCAAAAAATGACACTTAAGACTGGTTTTGTGGTGCAGGGTCACACATAATAGTTGTAGTCATTATGGCATATTTTCTATACTTGTAACAGTGTAAAATGTGATCTTATAATATTGTAGTGAAACAGGGCAAATCTTACTTTTTCAGAACTGGTTCTGTGCCTCTTTCCCAGGCATATGTGCCGTCAGTCATGCTCACAGCGGCAGCTAATTCAGCAGATTATGAGAACACTGATCACTCTCTCAGATTTCATACTCAACTACTGTTCTTGCTCTTAAATGGACTGAAGTGTGTTCTTTGCAGTGTTTCAGTGGTTCTCAAACCTGTCCTGGGGACCCCTAACCACAGCATATTTTGTATGTCTCCCTCGTTTAACACACCTGATCCAACTCATCAGCTCATTAGTGGAGTCTGCGAGGCTTGAAATGGGTGTGGCCTATGAGAGAGACATACAAAATGTGTGGTGCCTGGATAGGTTTGAGAACCACTGTGTTAAATGACTAGTGACTTTTCAAAAACAGCAAACATTAATGAGTTCATCAAGCAGTAATTGACCAGATTCATTTATTATCTCTTCTAAAACAACTTGAAATCAGCTCATCTAAAAATCTCATATAAGTTTGGGTCACACTGGCATTGACTACTATGCACTTACATCAGAAACGAAGTACAATGTACTTGTTGTGCTGCTATCGAGGTGGGATACAGGTAAGGTTAGGGACAGGTTTGGTGGTATAGCTAGGTTTAAGGGTGGGTTAAGGTGTAAGGGATGGACCAATAGTGTAAATTAATTACGGATGTAACTACATATAGGTTTTAAAGTACAATGTAAAAACATGTATGTACACAATAAGTGCATTGGATCAAATTATTAATTTAAATGTAAGGACATAGTAAAGGCCACTTATTATAAAGTGGGACCGAAGTTTGTTCTCTAATTTGTCTAAAAATCTCTTAGGAAATGACATAATGAGTTCTTACTGTGGCTGTCGTCACGCATTATTGCCATCGTGTCCAGATCATCGCCACTCAGAAATTTCTCCAGTCTATTCTTAGAAACGGTGGTCTAAACAAAGTACAGAGAGTACCAATTTCTAACAACTCCAGTAATGGCTTTAATATGATTGAAAGGTAGCAATGATATAAATATGAAACAATGTATTTATTGTAATACCTGAACCATGATGGAAATCAGCTGTGGAAGCATGGCGAGCGGGAAACGCAGTATGTTAAAGAGGGAGATGGAGGTAAACGCTTTCCCTGCATCGAGGATGTTATTGGGACTCACAGACACAAACACAGCGAAGGTCACCAGAGACACCTGAAGACAGTAAGACATGATATGAGCTCCATCTGCGGCTACCTCACTAACAAGCAACAATACAACGACTTCAAAATAAAAATGTACATTCAACACACTTCAGTTTTAGTCAAAAATGGGATGCACGAGATGAGTTTTAGACTTAAATCTGTTTCTGAATGCTCTTTAGCATTAAACATGTTCACCGTTCATATATATAACATTGTTATACTCACAATAGCTGGAGCACAAGAGAATATAAAGGTGGAGACCGATGAGAGGTAGGCAAACTTCCTCATCACCTTCAGCTCCTTCTCTCGAATCTCTTGAACCTGAGTCTCAAATGACGCTTCCCAGGCGTAATACTTCAGAACCTACCACACCAGAGACGAGAAGGGGACATGTGCAGAGACGCAAACTTACCAAGGTTTCATATTCTCCTTTGACTGGACTGGAAATATGATATGAGACATGTTATATTCTGCAAAAAGGTACAAACATTGTGACTAGGATCAGAGGTCGAATTGTAGAAATTATTTATTTTGGGATCAGTGGCTAATTTTATAGAATGATTACAAAATTGGTCTCGTTTTTAAAAAGGTCTCTATTTAATGAAAAAGTTGCCTTATTGAAGGAACTATTATTTGTGACCCTCTCTGTGAAAACCCAGCTAAAGTCTTTTTTGTGATTTGCTGTTTTCTGCAAAATATCATCCTTCATATGCTAAAGAACACTCTGTGAAAATTTGACCTTTATATGTTTAATATTGACTGAGTAAGGTCATGTCAAAGATTGAAATGAATGTTAGAAATCAAAGTTTGATGCTTGTTATCTCATAATTAGATTGAGACTTTAGCCTGGATTATTCATAGTCATTTTTATAAGCTTTTTCCCTTCTGGGGCCTGGAAATTTGGTCAATATTGATAATAAAAAAATACAATTTTGCTGAATGTGTTTTTGTGCTGGCTGATTTAGGTCTGTCATGGATAAATTCGTATGACAATAAACCCACCAGTAGGTGGCAGCAAGTCCCTGTTTTAATATATGATTTACTGAATCGTTCATATCAAACGATTCGTTCAAAACGGGTGATTCGTTCAGAGGTGGAAAGTAACGAATTACATTTACTCGCGTTACTGTAATTGAGTAGCTTTTTTGTGTACTTGTACTTTTTTAAGTAATTTTTTTAATCTGTAATTTTACTTTTACTTAAGTATATTTTGTGGGAAGTATTGTACTTTGCTACAATTTAAAACACATTAATTACTGAGTAAAAAAAAAATCGCTCCGTGGAAACAACTGCAGTAAATAATGGGCAGAAGAAGAAACTGGTGCTAAAATCACAAGAAAGATGCAGACGAACAAGACAGGCGTTAATGGTGCAGACCCAGCTGAAAACCAAACCCCGTCATATTTACATTTACATTTATCAGACGCTTTTATCCAAAGCGACTTACAATTGCATTCAGGTTATACATTTTCATTAGTATGTGTGTTCCCTGGGAATCGAACCCACAACCTTTTGCGCTGCTGACGCAATGCTCTACCACTGAGCCACACAGGAACACTTGTCAAAACTCTAAATTTATGTGAAAATGAATAAAAGGTGTCAGAGTTTTACTGCCTCTAGTGTTTGTTTATTTTGGAAACAGCAGTAATATGTAATTATTGCTACATATTTCATGTCTCGCTAAAAAGTGCACCCAGGTACGTGAATGCTATGAGACCAGGTAGAGAAAAGTGCTTTGCTTGTGCACTGAATTTAAAAACGTGAAAACTCATACATGGATATTTGGTTTCATTGCTGGAATTATAGGGGCATTATAACTGTATTCGAATGGGCTTCATCACGCAGCGAATGCTTTTGGACTCTCAAGACGTGATTTTTTCTTTCTTTCTCAAAGTTGGATGTCCTACAGTCGCACATAAGTAATTTCTTTAAATTCTAATCAAGGGAAAAATCAAAGCTTCTGTTGTCTTCTTTTTAAAGAACTTCAAAAGTTGCGCTTGAACCATCTTGCGCGAAAAATGCAGAAATTGCTTCAGCTTTTTCAGCTTTTTTTTTCAGGTTTTACCAGGGGGATGATAAACGTTAAATCAAAATAAATCATTTTAAAATCGATCAAAATAAAACAATTCACTATCAAAGATGAAACTTGTTTACCTGCATGCCATGTCACCATTAACCAATGTCAGAGAACCATGAACATGCAAAGGTGATTTATTTTTAAATATCAAGTTCAAGTAAATATATTATGTGAAAGAGGACCAGATGATAAAAAAGGTTGCACATTTGTGCATTTTAATGTGTTTGAAAGAAAAAAGCCTTCCAAAGACATAGAAATGCATGGTTAAATAACTGACTGAGAGATAATTCAAGTAAAATGTGTTGAAACGCTTCTTAAACCTGAAATGATTTTGATCAAATGTCCACAAAACACTTTCTGAGTGTGTATAAATACTGATACTGAAAATATTTTAGAAACGCAAATTGAAAACATGAGAATCAATAAATTATGAATCATTTATTTATATTGTGTATATGATATGTAATCAATAAAAAGTAACTGTAGTCTGATTATGAGTATTTTAAAATGCAATTGTACTTATTTTTAAATCTGATTACGTAATCCTTATTACATGTAATCAGTTACTACCCAGCTCTGCTAATATGTACCATGAAGGTACTAAAATGCCCCCTTGAGGGGTAAATAAGGTACAAATACGCCTCAGTGACAGCTTTTGTACCTTTTTTTCTGAGAGGAGTGCAAGAAACCACTTACTTTTATTCCATTCAGTATGTCATTCACAATTTTCATACGCGTGTCTTTAAATTTCATGTTTTCCACCTAAAAAAAAACGTTGCCCTTAGTGGATATTGATGCAGTGTTTAATATTTCTTTTGTAACTCTTTTACAAGAGAAATGCTTTATGAAGCAAACCGAGTCACCTGGAAGCCCCTGGATTTGGTGGCCAGCCAGCCATTAATGGGCACCATCAGCACCATGGCCAACAGACCGGCCAGGACAGAAGGACCCAGCTCAATCCAGAGGAAAGCGATGGACAGCGCGATCTGCAGCGGACACGACCACAGCAAATGGATGAAGTTGGTGACGTCGTTAAATCTCTGGGCGTCCGCTGACATCAGATTGACTAGCTCTCCAGCGGTCGACTCTTTCCTAGAGTCGTTAGACACGACTAATGCCTGAGAGGAACCAGTGATAATGAGTCATTGTCTACTGGCTATGATGTATATAATAATAAATATTAACATAACAGCAGATGTACCTTCCTATAAACAGCAGCCATGAGAGCTGTGCGTACTTTCATACCCAGTATAAAACATCGCTGGAAGTACTGTTGTAGAACAACCGACTGTAAAAAAGCCACCACCAAAAGCAGCACGGCATACATATAACCAGTCCATGTGTGACTCGTTTTGTCCTGAGTGAAGGAGATCATTAACCTGTGACAAGCCACAGCACACATTGGTAAGCAGTTCAGCAGTTTCAGAAACACCACGTAAAGAACTAATAGGGTCCCTGCAAACAGGCTTTTTGCAGGCCCAGTGGGCCGGAGCCAACCCACACCAAACCTAAACAGGCCCAGTGCGGACTTGCCCAGGCGAAGACCACAGCTTTGGGCTCACCGTGATCAGCCCACACTATGGGACTGCCTACTTTAATCCAATGATGGCCCAGTGTGGGCCAGCCCGTTTGGGCCCAGAGCAACTTTTGTACCGCTGGGCCCATGCCGGTTTGGTGAAGGCAGCCCTTTAATGCAACTAGGAGAATACAAACAACATTGACTGGCCCTTCTTTAGCCACTCAGTTGAACTGGAATGGCTCAAACCAAAAGACACGTTCAGAATCTGTTGTTTCATATAGGCCAGGGATCCTCAAATACTCTTTTCCTGCAGAGTTTAGCTCTAACCCTAATCAAACACACCTGAGCATGCTAATCAATGTCTTTAGGATCATTAGGAAATCCCAGGTTGGGTGAGTTTGATCAAAGTTGGAGTTAAACTGCAGGAACGTGAAGATTTGAGGATCCTTGATATAGGCCAACTTGCTTTTCAGAGGCTGTATAAAAATGCCCCTTTCAGCCAAGACCTCCTGATTCTGATGGTCAAAGTAATAATTTGGTATTTTTAATTTGTAAGTTAATTTGTTTTATATTTGTATAGATAATATGTAGTCCCTTTCAGAGTGTTAAATTAACTGTATTAATCTGAATTTAATGTTTTCTATTTTGCATTTAATAAATCCATTGATTTGACTGTCCATTTTTGACAATGCAGACATTAGTTGTGTGGTGACTGCATCCATTTCAGATGCATAAGAAAAAAAATTCCCCAAAGACTTAAGTTATAGTAGCTGAAAAGTATTTATAGTGAAACCAATGTATTGTTGTAGATTAATGGTGCGGGCCCTGTGTGGGCATAGTGTGGGCTTCCTGGGGGCTAAGCAAAGGATGCTCGGGCAGGGCCAGTGCTAAAGGGCCAACGTTTGGCCAATGAGAAGGCCCTGCACTGGCAGCCAGCTAGGGGTCCTTAGGCTAGCCCTTAGGCGGTGCGTAAAGTGCCACCGCAAGCTTGTTTGCAGGGGTAATAACTGAGGTCTATTTGCAGACCATATGCCTGAGAAGCAGGTAGTTTCTGTGGTACAAGAAAAAATGTGGTAATGAAATGAACGCAGAAGGACACTTACTTGAGAAGTTGTGGGCTTGCAAATGCCAGAAGATCTTGTATCAGTTTGTAGAAGGCCGACTCTAAAAGCACAACTTTGAAGGTTTTAACAATGGTGGGAACCAGCCAGGAATTTGGAAAGTCAGATTCAGAATCATTTTTCTTCTTCTTCTTCTTTTCTTTCTTCTTTCCGGTCTCCTCCTAATTGAATATTAAAATATTGTGAACGCATCAGTCAGTGTTTGGTCCTTCGAATTGACATTACACTAAAAAGTGAATTTTAAAGAGCAAATGAATATAATGGTTTCTGGTTTGTCTAAAAGAAAATAACATTACTTGAACGTTAAGTTTCTAAGATTATTAAATGCTAAGATTATTACATTTCCAGTCCAACAAATATTACGCATCTGAAGTTGTCTTTATTTTTATAAAGTAGATTAAATTAACTAACAAAATGTTTTCAGATTTATCTGAAGTGAAAATTGTATTATTATAGCTAATTATTTTCTAAGGTGAAAATAAATCATAAAAGGCCAAATGATTAAACTGGTTTGCATTTAGTAACGTTTTGGCTTATGTCTACAGAAAATACTGATTAAAATCCTGTCAGGGAATCATAATAAATCACTTGAGATTAGCCTAATTAATGTGGTCACTTCCAAATAACTCGATTATGTTGAATTTGTGTGGAAAAAGTATGTTTGTGTTATTTAATTATTTATTTATTTCTTTTTCAGTGATATGTCTATAATAATAATCTTACTCTGGAAGCATGTTTTTTGTATTTGTGAATATAAATCATTTTGAATAGTATTAAATCAAAATGTAAGATTTGAACCGAATCATAACCATATTTCGAGAACATCTAATACATTTAACAATGTATTGTTCCCCTCCGGGAACATCGAGCTGCGTCGAGACGCTATGGGGAACGCCATCAGCATTGTCCAGCTCTGAATCATATGTGTAATCAGTCAAAATTGATGGCCAGACGTCAGGTGCGGTGACGTCATGACCAGGATGCTTAAAAGCACGTGATGTGCAGCCGGCGCCAGCTTTTTGTCATTCAGCAAAGCTCTCTGTGTGTATCAGTCGATTGTGTTCTGTGAGTCTGTTACTATCAAGATAGGAAATAAGAAAGTTTATTCTTAAAAAGATAGGCAAAGAAAGACTAGAAGCAGACATATCAAAGGCCAATGAGGGCGAAAGTAGATCACGTTACAGACTGTGTGTTCCTCCCTGCCCACGCTATAACACGAGCGGGATACACACAGTTTTTGCGATGATCTGGCTGGGAGGCGAAAATTCTCTTTGAGGAGGGAGTTTTCACCTGCGTCCTCGCAGCACCTGCCACGCTGCCGCTGAGGCGGAGCAGTGGCTGTGCTCGCAGATGGATTAGATGGAAAGATTAAGAAGGGTGATCCCCTTTCTTCTTCCTTTTCCATCAGATCCAGCGTCCGCTGCAATGCATTGCGCTCCCGCCGGGCACGCTCCGAGGAGTGTGTCCGCGCCTATGATCTCGCGGTCCCGCTGCTGCTGAGGCACCGCGGCGAGTGAGATCACGGGGATCGCACATAGATCTGGCGGACGGGTTGGAGATGGGTTCGCCCTATTTCCACCTGTATTCCCCAGGTCTAGCGCTCTCTCGGGGCAGAAGCCTAAGCTGTAGTTCTTCCCCCGTGAGTGAGAGTGCGCTAATCTGCAGCAGTTTCTCTCCAAGAAGATTTATTTGTTTTGTTCCGAGCGGCTCGCGTGTTGCCGAGGCAACGCGCGTATTATGGTAATTCTCGGTTCATTTATGAACTTTCAGACCGTGTTTACTTGTCTGGGTGTTTGACTGCATTTAATTTTGAATAATTAACTATGCATTTTATCTGACTATGAAAGTTAGATATATATTTATATATATATATATATATATATATATTGTAGAGAAATATATACAATTATATATTATATATGACATACAAGAGCCTCTTGGGATACTTCTCGAGTGAGAGCACAATGTTTACCTCTCTTCCTCCAAGGAGGTTGAGGTAGTCAGCTGGGGCTGCTGGGCGGAGCAGCCCCAATTGTGTTCCAGCTCCTTATTCGGGGAATGTCACTTCTCGTACACGCCAGAATCGGAGTCAGAGTGACGCTCCCGGGCCGAAGACGGGTCTGCGGATCGATAGTCTTCGGCCAGAACGCCCTGATGCCAATGGTCCAGGGCCTTGAGGGCCGGCCCCTCTGGGGAAGAGCGGTGTACACCGCATTACACGGTGCCCGTCTCTCCTCAGTGCCCTCAGGAGATCAGTCTGCTAACCCTGCCAGTGTTCTAGGGCGCAGCGGTCTCTAGTGAGCGCTTCTCTTAGTCTCTTCCGCCCAGAAATGTAGCGGAGCTGGGAGGCTCGCCACCCCTTCGGGGGTCTCTAGAGCAGCTAGATCGGCCATCCCCTGCCGGTCCTCCGCTCCAGGGCACCGAGCTAGCTGCTCTAAGTACACCAGAGGCCAGTCTCAAGAGACTGGTTTCCTTAGTAAGTCATCTGGCGGTGTGGGAGCCTTTGCCAAGCGTGTCTTATTGGGTACTGCCTGAGCAGACTCTGGTTCTTTAGTCTTCCTAAGAGATGACGCGGGTCTGAGGACCGTCGTTTCCAATAGGAGGCTTCTAAGGCAGTCCTGATGCTACAGCCCAGGACTTATGAGGGCAGGCCCCTCTGGGGAAGAGCGGTGTACACCGCATTACACGGTGCCCGTCTCTCCTCAGTGCCCTCAGGAGATCAGTCTGCTAACCCTGCCAGTGTCCCAGGGCGCAGCGGTCTCCAGCGAGCGTTTCTCTCAGTCTCTTCCGCCCAGAAATGTAGCGGAGCTGGGAGGCTCGCCACCCCTTCGGGGGTCTCTAGAGCAGCTAGGTCGGCCGTCCCCTGCCGGTCCTCCGCTCCAGGGCACCGAGCTAGCCGCTCTAAGTACACCAGAGGCCAGTCTCAAGAGACTGGTTCCCTTAGTAGGCCACCCGGCGGCTTGGGAGCCCCTGCCAAGCGTGTCTCATTGGGATCTGCCTGAGCAGACTCTGGTTCCTAGTCTTCCTTAGAGATGACGTGGGTCTGAGGACCGTCATTTCCAATAGGATGCTTCTGAGGCAGTCCTGATGCCAAGGCCCAGGACTGGTGAGGGCAGGCCCCTCTGGGGAAGAGCGGTGTACACCGCATTACACGGTGCCCGTCTCTCCTCAGTGCCCTCAGGAGATCAGTCTGCTAACCCTGCCAGTGTTCCAGGGCGCAGCGGTCTCCAGCGAGCGCTTCTCTCAGTCTCTTCCGCCCAGAAATGTAGCGGAGCTGGGAGGCTCGCCACCCCTTCGGGGGTCTCTAGAGCAGCTAGATCGGCCGTCCCCTGCCGGTCCTCTGCTCCAGGGCACCGAGCTAGCCGCTCTAAGTACACCAGAGGCCAGTCTCAAGAGACTGGTTCCCTTAGTAGGCCACCCGGCGGCTTGGGAGCCCCTGCCAAGCGTGTCTCATTGGGATCTGCCTGAACAGACTCTGGTTCCTAGTCTTCCCTAGAGATGACGTGGGTCTGAGGACCGTCATTTCCAATAGGAGGCTTCTGAGGCAGTCCTGATGCCAAGGCCCAGGACTGGTGAGGGCAGGCCCCTCTGGGGAAGAGCGGGGTACACCGCATTACATGGTGCCCGTCTCTCCTCAGTGCCCTCAGGAGATCAGTCTGCTAATCCTGCCAGTGTTCCAGGGTGCAGCGGTCTCCAGCGAGCATTTCTCTCAGTCTCTTCCGCCCAGAAATGTAGCGGAGCTGGGAGGCTCGCCACCCCTTCGGGGGTCTCTAGAGCAGCTAGATCGGGCGTCCCCTGCCGGTCCTCCGCTCCAGGGCACCGAGCTAGCCGCTCTAAGTACACCAGAGACCAGTTTCGAGAGACTGGTTCCCTTAGTATACTATTCGGCAGCATGAAAACTGCTGCCAAATGTGTCTCGATGGGTCACACACACTGTAGAACAAGGCTATGTGGCGCTCTGCCGCAGCCTTTCAGTCACTCCCATGCTGGTGGGTCCCGAGCAGGCTCTGGTAATGGAACAAGAAGTGAGCACTCTCCTGAGGGAGGAGACCATCGAGGTGGTCCCTGCTCTAGACAAAGAGTCCGGGTTCTACAGCCGTACTTCATTGTTCCTGGGAAAGGGGTTGCGTCCTTCTTAGATCTAAGCTAACTGAACCGCTCAGTCACACGACTGAAGTTCAGAAAGCTCTCTTCAAGCACGTGTCTCACACCAGATCAGAGGACTGGTGGTCACGAGCGATCTAAAAGATGCATACTCCTTCCCCATCACAAGAAGTTCCTGAAATGTGCTTTGGGGGCAAAGCGTATTAATATCGGGTTCTTCCCTTCGTGGCAATATAGGAGCAGCCATCCTGTCGAGGCAGACATCCAGCTCCGCTGGGGCTGGATGCTATGGTACAATCGTGGCTGAGGCTTCGTCTGTACGCCTTCCCCCGATCGCTCAGCTCCTGGGAGTTCTAGAGAGAGTGCGCATGGATGGGGTCCTTCTATTGAAAAACCCTGTTCTGGCCGGGCCGAGTATAGTTCTCTGACCCGATTTCTCTCCTCGACGGCTCTCCATGGGGGATTCCCGTCAGGAGGGATCTCCTCTCCCCTCTGCATGATCTTTCACCCCCGCTCGGAGTTGTGGAAACTGTGGGTGTGGCTCCCGAGGGGGCACAACTCATAGCCTCTGGTCTCTCAACTGAGGTTGCTGAGACCATCCTCCAATCTAGAGCTCCCTCAATAAGGAAACTGTACGCCCTGAAGTTGAGACTCAGGGTGCGGAGACCGCCTGCTTGATCCAGTTAACTGCCTGTTTGGTACAGTGCTGGAGTTCTCGCAGGCCTGTTTCTCCGCAGGGTTAGCCCACTCCACCCTGAAGGTCTACGTGGCGGCTATAGCGACCTACCACGCCCCTCTTGGTGGCCTTTCAGTAGGCAAAAACTCTCTATTTAGACGTTTCCTCCGGTGGAGGCCAGGGTTCTTATGCTAAGTAGTGGATCTGGATGCTCTCCTATGACCTCGAGTCCTCTGATCTCCCCTCGCCTTTGGGAATCAAGGCTCACTCAACTTAAGGTATGGCGGCCTCCAAGGCCTTCTGGCAGGTGTACCTGTGCAGGACATCTGTGACGCTGGTGGGTGGTCTACGCCCCTAACTTTCCAGGTTCTACGACCTGGCTCTGCGAGCCACTCCTGGCTTGTCTATTCCCTTGCCATAGCTGTGCATTCCACACACTAAGCAGGGATTTGCAAGTATGGCGGCGTGGACATCTCGTTCACCATAGCGTCTCGACGCAGCTCGATGTTCCCGGAGGGGAACGTCCCGGGTTACGTATGTAACCCTGGTTCCCCGAGGGAACGAGACGCTGCATCGCAGGGCCATACTTCCAGCATCCCTACTAGAGCTATGCTTCATTCCTGGAAGCTGGCGCCGGCTGCGCATCACGTGCTTTTAAGCATCCTGGTCATGACGTCACCGCACCTGACGTCTGGCCGTCAATTTTGACTGATTACACATATGATTCAGAGCTGGACAATGCTGATGGCGTTCCTCATAGCGTCTCGACGCAGCGTCTCGTTCCCTCGGGGAACCAGGGTTACATACGTAACCCGGGACGTTTTTTCAGTATGCTGCAACGACTCTCAGACAGTCATTGTTAGTAATGCTACACTAATTATTCTACTTTAGAAACTATGGAAGATGATTGTTTTACCATAACTAGAACATCTTGACTGACTCCCTTGGCCAAGCCATTCTGATGGACATTCTTAGTCTTTCGTTTATTTCGTTTCTTCTGCAGGCTGCTGCGGGCTTTTTTCAGCTCTTTCGCCATAACGTCCTCAAAATCCTGACAGATCGTCTGAGTGGAGTCCTTCTCGTTCAGATCCCACATGTCCTCCTGAACCAGAGGTCTCTTAAAGCCTTTGATCACCATGCTGAGGAACACGATTCACGGGAGAGTTATATATGAAAGATAGAGTATAGGAGCTGTGCTGGACAGACACAACAGTGACATGATGGTCTAATCAGTAAAACGAGGAACAGAAGATACACCTGTTGAACCAGTTAAAGGTGATTCTGCTGAGAAACGTTGCTTTGGCTTCAGGGTTCTGCAATGGATTAGAAAAGACAAATATACATTTACTGAATGCTTAAGTGGCGTAACGTAAGATTTCTCACACGCTTTCCGTACCATCTTTGAAATGCGTTTAACTTCAGGTGAAACATCAGCGATGGCTGATAAAACCAAAGCGATCAGCTGCAGTCCATAGCTGATGTAGAACAGACAGAACCGTGGAAGATCATCGATATCTTCCTGAGGAGAATCATGTCAAATACGTGATTATTTCAGCAACACTGTACACTAACATTCAATTCAGTGACATTACTTCATGCACTAGAGGCACACATCTGCCATGCATCAAAAATGAACAATATTAATGTATAGATATACAACTGTTCATTCATGGTGTTCATTATACATTAACAAATGTCAGTTCATAACACTTGAAATCAGTTTCAGAAAGTCAGTTGAAATTACATACCTTATCTCTTTTCAAAACACACATCGTTTTAAAGTGGATTTACAGATATTTACAATGTTTATAATAATTGAAAGCTTATAGTCCACGCTGAGCAGTTTATTGTAATTTACATTTGACAAAGACATAAACAGTGAACCAAATCCATGAACATAATCCATCCACCTCACAGCAAAGTTGAATCATGTTGATCATTTTATAATGTCAGTACCTTGTTCAGTGCGTCTCTCAGTAAGGTCTGGAACTGGAAGACGGCACACAACACCTGAAGCAGCCAGAACACAAAGAGACTCCCAGAGTCCACAGATCTCAGTCTACGCCGCACACACTCCTGGCACAGCATCACGACTATCTACACAAACCGTTCAACATCTTCAATGCGATCTTAAAGGGATAGTTCACCCAAAAATGAAAACTCTGTCACTCGGCCTCGTGTCATTCCAAACCCGTAAGACCTCTGTTCATCTTCAGAACACAAATGAAGATGTTTCTGATGAAATCTGAGAGCTCCAGAGACAGCAACGCAGCTGAAACGTTCCCAGGTCCAGAAACGGAGTAAAACAATCCATGTGACATCAGTGGCTCAACGACGCTACGAGAATACTTTTTATTTGTGCAAAGAAAACAAAAATAACAATTTACTCAACCATTCTTTACTCATCAATCCATGCACCCCCACATGAGAGAGAGACCCCCCCCCCACCCCACCCCACATGATTGTAAAGTGCTTTGGGTGTACAACAATACACAACACAGCGCTATATAAATGCATCATTCATTCATTCATTCATTCTTCTCCCCCGAGTTACGTCGTCCGCCATTTTTCACTTCCAAACGTATTTGACGTAATCAGCGTTGTTTATATTTGGGGGGAAAGCACGTGCATTAACGTTATCTACGTATTAAGCGTTGTTTACGCTCAGGGGAATGCGTGCGTATGTGTTGTGATACTCTCTAAAATGTAATATGTTGAGCCACTGATCAGTCACATGGACTGTTACTTCGTTTCTGGACCTGGGAACGTATCAGTTGCGTAGCGGTCTACGCAGCTCTCAGATTTAACCCGAAACATCTTAATTTGTGTTGTGAAGATGAACGGAGGTCTTACGGGTTTGGAACCAGGGTTACCAATCTTCAGAGAAAGTTGCTAAAGGAAGGTCGATTTGTTGATAAAAGTTCCTAAATGACGTTATGATGTCATCATGTAATGACGACGCAAAATTGTCACAAAATCTCAGCAAAGAACTATGTTAATTTAGAGCTGTTTGTAAAATAATGTGCGTGCTATAATATTAAAATATGAACAACTATATTTTTTAATTGAATTATTGAACACGTAAAAATGTTTTAGTGATTTAAGTTTTTTCAATAGCTACATCCTCAACAATGATGTATTATTTGCAGTTTATTATTAGTAGTTAGTTGGTGTGCTACACTCTAAGAAAAGTCTGTAAAAATAGGGCACAATCTACTACGTTAAGATGAAATAATTTTCCGTATATTTTTTACAGGCATTTTAAATTAGGCTTTGTGTTTTTGGGCTACAATGGATAATGTCCTTGAAAATTACTAGTGTCTTTTGAATTTTTCTTACTGTGTACTAACTGATCAACAAACGCAGGTGCAAGCTACTAACAAAGTGTATCATAAATGAACAATTATTATATTATTATTATTAAATTGAACAATTGCAAATAGCTGCTATCTCAGTTCATGTGATGCGTGTACTGCGAGGCATCTTTGGTTTCAGATTTTTGTGTAATCTGGATGCGAAATGTGTGCCTTTTTATTGTCCGAGTCACTTATCAAAAGTTGATAAAAGCTGCCAAATAAAATAAACAAATTGCTAAATTTGTTGCTAGGCAACACTGTTTGGAACGACATGAGGGTGGGTAATTAATGACATTATTTTAATTTTGGGGTGAACTAACCCTTTAGCTCTTCATGTAAAGTACACGGTTTATTAAAGAAATGCTTATGAACGTTACCCATGAGACGGCGAACAGAACCGGATTGGTGTAGAGCACCGCTGGATGTTTTTGCGCTGTGGAGTCACTCGACGGCCCATGATCCTCTCCGAGAGTGAGCGCCAGCTCCGCTACCGCTGTCAGAAGCAGCAGGCCAGACACAACCTTTGGCACAACAACAATAATGTAAGCATATGAGAGTGCTAATCAATCATGCAACAAGCTGCAAAACACTGGGTCGCACTACTAAAGCCTTTATGTATAATGCATTTTAAAAGTAATACATGAATTATGCCTTGTAATGCACCTTATAATGCATTGTACAATCTCATGAAGAATTGTAACCACAGATAATACATTATTATGCTTAACAATTCATTGTTACACTATGCATTTTATATGCCATTATAATTATTTAAGACAAGATATAATGTATTACAGCACATATTAAGAATACGTATAATGCATCATACGTATAGTATACTCAGTAACTTAGACTTGCCAAATTTATATATTTCACCCATAATTTCTAAAATCTCACGATTGACTCTTTGTCACTCCAAATCTTTATGCATGTCTCTTGTCAATGGAATACAAAATAAACTATATTTATGTTTCAGCTGTTTTTGACCATACTCTAACCATCATGTGAAGAATTTGGCTCAACGAGTGTAAGACTGAATTATTATTTTGGGGTGAACTCTCCTTTAAAGTTAGCGTGAGACAGAGGTTGTGATCATTTTTTGTCCCTATTGTGGCATAAATCTGAGTGAAATAGTTTAATGCAACACAGGGGTGAGAACGCCTCCTGATGAGTGAGCTGATACCACGAGTGTTTTGAGAGATTTGACTGAACAGGCAAAGTGTTTCTGGTTTGAATATTTGATTTAATGTGACACTGTTGTATACACGGTAGTACTTGTTCATCTTTTTTAAAATGACTTGTTAAATGGTCAACGTCACCTGTTTGCAGATGTAGAGTTTAGAGAGCGGAGCTTTAGCTGGTTTCTTACAAAGAGTCGTGAAGTGCCATGGAGCACAAAGCCACAGGAAAGCTAACGGAAGCCACACCAGCACCGTTTGCTCCAAACAGATCGGCAGATCCGGGTCCGGACGCTGCAGGTACGAGGCATTCTGACACACACACACACACACACACACACACACACACACTGGATGAATGCATGACGTCAGTGAAAGGATCTCATTGTGTGTCAGCGTGATTTTACTGACTCGGTCAGACCGTTAATGATTACATATATTATAGTAGCTACACATGCAAAACAATCTATGACTTAAGTCATTTCATTACTATCAAAATACAATGCCATGAACTTAGATTGTATTTGTTTCTACAGAAGTTATCATTCAGAAGGTCATTTATTTTACAAACAGGTCGTTAGCTCGTTCAGACCTTCCATTCCAATGGACATCGTGTGTTAATGTCGTTTACATCTTTGTGTTTTTGTCATCATCCCATTTTTGGGTGGCACTCACATATCTTTTGATCATAAAGTATAATATTAAAGAAGCTGGGTAAACATATTTGAGCATTGCATGTCTAATTCTGTTATCAAACATAACTCCATAGCTGTTTGACTAAGTTGAAATTTGCCGTGATGTGTGGTAAATTGTTGAATTGTTTTGTCCCCCTGAATCAATGGAGTTTAATTTTGACTTTTTTTCTTTCTTTTGGTCTTTTAAAGAAGTCACTCTAAGCATTTGTCTGATTCACAAAGAATTTCGATTACCAGATGCATTATTTCATTATTTGTTTACATCACATTTTTCCTTATTACAGTTATATTTTTAAGCTTAGACCACTTCCAGTAATAAAATTCACTTCTTAAATATAAATTGTTGATTAATGTGAAAACCACATTCATTATAACACCGTTAATCTACAATTATTTCACATGAGCCTTAATGTATTTATAATTTCTTAAAATATTTTACAACAAATCCATATTTTGATACGGCTCAGAACCAATTGTAATGGGCATTAGTAATTTATTTTACAAAATGATCATAAACTGAAAAATATAAACTCTAAAGAATATAATAAAGCATGGCCATGTCTTTACTTACATAATTGATTTCTGAGCAGGTTAAAATGTCATTTGGTGTCACTTTTTGTGAATATGAATCCTACAATATCCCTTTAGTATGTACTGTGATAAATAGTGAAATCGCACTGTATTATTATCATTCAGAACTTAGAAACATGAAAATTAGAATCTTCATAAAACAGAAGAATGTTTAATAAATGATGGATCTTACCCAGAAAATAGAGCCGCAGTATTCATCTAAAGCAGCAGACATATTTCTTCCATCACAACTGACCAGCAGCAAAAACAGATGATGCGTTTCTTTCCCAGGACTCTCTCAGCTATAAACTTATATTGATTCTATAATTCTGATGGATAAGTCACATAAACCTTGAACTACTCTTAACTGTGGTCTTGTATTAATCCTCACAATCCTCTGAGAGACGTCCTTCACGTCGGCTCCCTCGAGCTTCTGTTGTCTCAGAGCGTCCTTGTCTGAATAAATGCATACAAATGAGTTTAACTTTTCCCCACTTCTTCAAAAAGAAACAGCCCAGAGATTACGGTTCAGTTGATTACTCACCAGGCTAAAGTCCAGATTCACCATGTCATGTCCATGTGAGGATGTGGGGGGGGGGGGGGCAGCTTCTGTGGAGTTAGGGGCGTAGGCTTTCCTGTCTTTCACATAACATCATTAAAAAGGCTAGCTGCCTGTGGTTAGTGTTATGTTTGGGTAAAATGTGTATTATGCTTGTCATTGTTTCAGAATAGACTACCCACCTTTTGTGCTTTCTCTGAGTATTTCGTATTTACAGTATATCCATATATAACTGTTCAGGATCACACAAACATCGCAATAAGCTAACAACATGAGCCCTGGTAATTTGTAAAGCGAGAGTGAGAGAGATAAATAATTGGCTGTAAATTGGCCTAGAAACATTCTAGGAGACGAGAAGAGATTAAAACCAAACAAGGGTAAGGATATAACAAAAATACACATGCAATGTTTATGCCTAAAAAACAACTTCCAAATTCCTCAAGATGAGAGGTATTTTCATAATGTCCATTTCGATCTTCTGCCCACCGATCATGTTTACAGTTAATCATTACATTAGACATGATAAGATACAGTGTACTGTGACTCATTGAGGATGAAAGGACACATCAGCATGACAGACAAAATGACAATTACACAGCATGTTTGCTTATAATGGCTTCCCTAATGAAAATGTTTCACAGAATTAGCAAGCTACAGTTTCTCCACCTACTTTTAAATAATCAGTCAACTTATCTATATTGGTAGGAGCTATATTCCTGCGGAGCAAACTAAAGAATTAGAAAAGTGATCTAATTCAATCATTATGTTACTATGCATTGCTAATAATGTTTACTATGTTCTAGTTATCATAGTAATAGAGAATACCACCCACCCCCATTCACAAATATATACCCCGTGTGTATGTGCAAGGGTGAATGGACACAGTTCAACTTCATAAGTCAGCTATTTCATTATAAAAGACCTGAGTGGCAATACATAATCCATAAACAACGTATATGTCTGAAGCACATCTGATTATGCATGAAGAGTAGCAGCCAATATCGATCTGATATCAGTACTGTTTTTATCAGTCCAGAATATCTATGCCTCACTAACTACACACATATACTGTGTGTGTGTGTGTGTGTGTGTAACACTTCAGGTACAAATGCTTATGCTTAAATTCTAATTCTTAAAGTCTTATGAAGAATACTGTTCATGATATTTAGTACTACATAAATGATTACTATTAAAAGTAAGAATTACTGTATTATAAGTGTTTATTTGGATTGTATGGCATATATTTTAATAGAACAACACGTATCATTTACATTTACATTTAGTCATTTAGCAGACGCTTTTATCCAAAGCGACTTACAGTTGGGGAGTACATAAAGCAATTAATCTTGAAGAGGCAAACAGACAGAGGAAGTGCCAATAACACCAAGTCTCAGGCATTGTTCAAATAAATACAAGCTAGCAAGGGAAGGAGAGAAAGATAAAGAGAAAGATGAAGATTTAGAAAAAGTGAAAGTTTTTTTTTTTATGTAGTCAAGTAGAGTTGAAAGAGATGAGTTTTCAGCTGTTGCTTGAAGATTGACAGGGATCCAGCATTCCGGATGGGGATGGGAAGATCATTCCACCGGCCAGGAACGGTGAAAGAGAATGTTCTGGAGAGTGATTTTGAGCCTCTCTGTGATGGTACCACGAGGCGTCGCTCACTAGCAGATCTCAGACTTCTGGAGGGGATGTAAATTCGTAATAGTGAGTGGAAGTAGGTGGGTGCTGAGCCTGTGGTTGTTCTATATGCAAGCATCAGTGTCTTGAACTGGATGCGAGCTGCAACTGGTAGCCAGTGCAAGGAGACAAAGAGAGGTGTAACATGGGCTCTTTTGGGCTCGTTGAAGACCAGTCGTGCTGCTGCATTCTGAATCATTTATAGAGGTTTTATTGTGTTTGATGGAAGTCCAGCTAGAAGAGCATTGCAGTAGTCCAGTCTAGAAATGACAAGGGCCTGGACAAGAAGTTGTGCAGCATGCTCTGTTAGAAAGGGCCTGATCTTTCTGATGTTGTGTAGTGCAAACCTGCAAGATCGAGCAGTCTTTGCAATGTGCTCTTTGAAGGTCAGCTGGTCATCGAAGATTACACCAAGATTTCTGACCGAAGCTGATGGGGTAATTGTTGACGAACCTAACTGAATCGTGAAATCATGCTGTAGAGTTGGAATGCAGGGAAGACAAGAAGCTCAGTCTTTGCCAGGTTGAGCTGTAGATGGTTTTCTTTCATCCATGCCGATTAAGGATTATCCTTACAGTTGCAGGTATTCATTTACAGGTACATTTACTTTTTGTATGCTTGGATTGATGATGAAACATACAATATGGGCATATTGACAGCATCCAAACATAAACATATTTAGATATGTAGAAATGTACAATATATACAATATCTTTTTATATTGTAAATATATTTAATTTCATTTCTACCATTGTTAGGATTGTGGACTGTTTTGTGTGTGTTTTGCTCCCCCTGTGACCCAGTTTCTCCCTCATCTTGATTGTTAATTTGATTCCAGGTGTGTCTCGTCATCTTCCCCAATTATCCTTGTGTTTAAAAGCTCCAGTCTTTCTGTTAGTGTTTGTCAGATCTACTTTGTCGTTGTTATGCTCGTGGGGATGGAGAAAAGGCAGGAGGCTCAAGGTGAAAGTATATTTGATCTTTAATAAATTCAGTGGTGGGCAAAGTACACAGATCAAGTACTTGAGTAAAAGTACAGATACGTATAATAAAATATTACTCCAGTAAAAGTAAAAGTACTGCTTTTTCAATTTTACTCGAGTGAAAGTACAAAAGTACTCCATTTTTTATGTACTCAAGTAAAAAAGTACTGATAGACAGATTTATTTTGCAATTTTATATGGACTACTTTATTTAATTTTATATTAGCACATATTTGTATAATCCTACTGCCCCAAATACCTGGGTTTTTCCCAAAATAACCACTATAGAGTCCAGATATATATTTTGTTGATATGGACTACGTTGATGAGGGTGATTGTAGTAATGTTCACTGTGAAGCTTACACTGCCATGTACCTGAGAGAAAACAGATTTCACCATCTAATCTTCACCAGGAAGAAAAAAGTGTTTTAGAACTTGTTGTTTTGCAGAACGTCAGTTATATATGACATGAGAATTAGGCCTGAAATTAGGAAGAACATTTTAAGGAAAATCTAATTATATTTTCATAATGATTTTTTTTTCTTCTCAAACCTTTTCTGTGGTGTAAAAACACCCCTGGCCCAATGCCCCCAGAGGGCATCACTTCCCACTCTGATAATTACTGTAGTTACTATGTTCTGAACATCACATCCTTTCCTTTTCCCTCAGATGGAATCTATCTAGGAGGCTGAATAAAGATATTTGGACTTTATATCTAAACATTTCCTCAACTTAGCACCAGCAAGCTTGTTAGCTAGACAGCTAGCATCAGCTAACAATATTTACTTATTTTCAGTATGGTTATGAATAAACATTCATATCCGTCTACTCGGCTAGTTGATCTAAACAAAATAAAAATGTATACTGTTGATAAACAATATAAAAACAGACGTCACATAGGTCTAAATGCGTAGCATTTTAATAAAACTGATAACGTTACAGCAGCGGGGAATATGAACGTGCATGAGTTATTTTATTTAATCGGTGTTATTTTAATGTTTTGTTGTTTGACCTAAAACATAACGTTAGAGACACTGATGAGTTCGGTCTGTCTGCATTCAAGCATTTCAGTGGGCTTAAATAGATCACCCTTTACAGCAGATTTAGTTCACAAACAACTGACAGTTTTGACCTAAATATTATTTTCAGTTACAATAATTAATCCCAAAAATTCGACATTAGTAACTTACTTTTCGCCGCAGCTGTTGCGCGCCTGCGCGCGCGACACAAGATCTCCCGGTTCTTTACTTGTGAGTTCAGTTCACTGAAGAAGACTCGCTCTAAACGGATCATTTGAATCAGTGAGTTTTCGACTCGAGAACAGCTGCAATCGGATCATTGCAGTTCGTGAATGAATCGTTTGTTGCGATTTGCGACCCGAGGTTCATTGAAAATAATCAGTTTGTTCATGAATCAGACACCGCGTCTGCGTCTCGGACCACGTGATGTATCACGTGAGTAACGATATGTTTTATGAAATGTAGTGAAGTAAAAAGTACGATCTTATGCTTTGGAATGTAGTGAAGTAAAAGTAAAAGTTACTCAAAATAAAACTACTCCAGTAAAGTACAGATACTTGAAAAATGTACTTAAGTACAGTAACGAAGTTGTTTTACTTCGTTACTGACCACCACTGGATAAATTAAATGCTGAGATGAACTCGTACAAAAACCAAGTAGTAACAAAGTAGAACAGACAATGGTAACTGGAGAACTGAAGGTTTATGTAAGGGAGCAAATCAAGGTTCGAGGTTTGTTTATTTGTCACATACTAAATTATACAGGGTATAATCAGAAGTGAAATGTAAAGTAAAGAAATGAAGGGGTAAACGAGATAAATAACTAAACGCATGTGAACATAACGAAAACTAGTTCACTGGGGAGAAGGTTAACTGATAACAAACTCAAAACCAAACAGAACATACATGTAACATATCGCCCCCTCCCGGAAGGCACGTCTCACGCCACAGCCGTTCTACCGGGGAGGGGGGCGGATGCCCTGAGGCCAGTGTGGGATCAGGACAAGGAAGACCTCCAGGGCGGATCAGGGGAATCCTCGGCCTTCGATGTAAGAAGATTGAGGGTCATCCCAAGATGACCATCAATGTTCCCCTCTCATCTTGAGAATTGAGTGCTCCGCTCCATTAAGATATGTTACAGTCACATTGGGTTGCTAGGCCTGTCTTGGCCTCAGGTGACCCCCTAGCAACGGTACTTTCTAAAATCCATATTTATGATAAGTGCACGCGCAGAGAATTCTGTGCATTTTTTAAAATCCATATCTTGGTATGTGTGCACTGTCGCTAGGCACCCTGTGCACTTTCCAAAATCCTTTATGGTAAGGGTTATGTACTGCCAGCCTTCTAAACTTTCTCTAGGTTGGCACAGGCACGGTTCTTACCTTGGGCCCCACTCTACTTTTGTATCCTTGGTGATAATCCTTTCCTAATGGGGTGTTTGTTAAAAAACTCTAGGAATCTGTTTAAAGCAATCCTCTGAGCAGCTCTTGGGAAAGCTAGTGGTAGCCCCCTAGGTGATGGGCCGTGGGCTGGTTATATGGCAAACATAGGTGCTTGGCCATATCCTCTTAAAGGAATCTCATTGCTATCTGATTCCATGCCACAGAAGCAGATGACGTTCTCTCTCCACCCTTTTATGCTTTGGTCACGACGGTAATGACGTCATAGGCTGTTATGTTTAGATGTATGCCTAAGACACCGGTCACACTAAAGGCATTCCCATAGCCAACGCTAGAGGACGCAGTGTCTTGTTCCCTTCTCGTTCTTCCAGCCTTAAGGCCTTTCCACACTGAGCGTGATGCGAAAAAGTGAGGCGAATCACCCACGAATGTTGCTTTCACACCGAGCTTGAAATGAATGTTCACCTTCTGTTAATTCATGTCTGCACGCTAGGTGGTGCTGACCAACGATGTATTTCATGTAGTGTATGTATCTTGTATGGTTTACATCGTCCGATGCTCAATATACAGCATTAAATTAAGATAAATAACTTAGAAATATCTTCATCAGAAACACAATATATCCAGAATGCTTACAAGAATACATCTGAATTAATTAGAGGTAGCATCAAGCAGGTAGCCTAAATTGAAAATATATGTAATTATTAATATTTTTGCTCACAACCCACTTGGATGGATTTTGATTCTATAATAGGCAGACATGCACTCTTTGAATGTTTTATAATGGACTGATCGACAACTGCTTGTCATGTGTCATAAACATCCTTTATTGTTGAAATAAATACCATGAGCTGCACAAAACATACAGAAAACCTACCTTCATAATTATAGGTCTATTTGCTTTCATATTTCATGTGTATAATTTTTGTTCAATTTTTTTTATATACGGAAAGGCAAGAGATATGATTGCATGATTGACAGGTCTAGAGATTGATTAGCTGGTTCAGTTGTGTTTGATTAGGGTTGGAGCCCTTCAGGACCAAAGTTGCCCAGCCCTGCAATAGAGAGTAAGACTGTCATGTGTAAATGGTGCATATAATGTTCTGTGTACTTTTTGGAAAACTGATGACACTGATTTTTGACGCAGTGCAAGTTTGTTTGCTTTGTCTTTTATTTGAGCGAGAGAGAGAGAGAGAGAGAGAGAGATAGCTGTCATACTTGGTCAAATGCAGCGCTCGTCACAGTCACTTTTTACCCAGCGGTCCAATCAATGGAATAGGGGCAGGACAAATACTACACCGACCAATCATCCTGCTTGTACAACGACTGAACAACAATGGAGATGTTGACATGACTGGTTACTGCATTTTTATATTCAGTAATTTTCCTCAAAATGAGATACTAGTAATATGTTACTATTGTAGATATTCTAAATCATAGTAATCAAAGCTCTCAGCTGGATAAATGTGTGCCACCAAAGAGATTACTCTAGCGCCACCAGCTGGCCGTATTTAGAAAAGTACTTGGTATTTTTCGACTAGATAAAAAATGCTTTGGTGGACACCAAATATTGAATATTTTTTGCATTTTTTAAATATACTGGAGCCAAACCTGAGAAAGGGAGTAAAGTTCGACTGCGTTCCTGGACACACGTAACTTACGTGGTTGTAATTCATAGGCTTATGCTAATTTTAAATGAGCATGTATTAACATACACGTTTAACTATCAAATCTGGGCCGTTTTCACAAAACATCTTAAGGCTAAAAGTAGCTCATAACTCGTTGATTTAGAAGAAAATAGTGGGCGTGTCAGTCCTAAATGTATCACTCATACATTTTGCTCTAAGAGTAATTCACAAAGCATTTTAGCACTAAAACTAGCTCCTAAATCTGTGAAAGGTTAGGAGTAGTGAAGAGGACTCCTAAATCACTAAGACCAAGCCACAAACTGTCTTAAAATAGCGGTTGCCGATGTTGTGCCCAATTGTGACCCCTGCCAAATGATTACCTCCCTAGTATTGGTAGGTGTTGGATTAGGTGTGGGGGAGGGTTAGGATTAGACAATCAGATAGCGATTTCAATGAGAGGGGTAATAATTTGGCAGGGGGTCGAAAATGGGCACTATCTGGGGGTCAGCAATCTGCCTTGGAATGTAAATATTTTAAAAACATTTGACAGTGAGTTTTTGAAAAGGTATCGCTTTTGGTTTTGGAGGTTATCCCATCTCTAAATTTTCCTTTGATTATATCCTCGTTTTCCTTAATTAGCTGGGCAAGAAGTAACAGCTGTTGCTTACATCCAGTTTGGTTTTCTTTTTTCTTACTATAAGCCATGATTATTCTACTCTGTTAATTAAAAGGCTGTTTATATGCATATTCACTAATTTTTATTTAAAAAAAATTACGAGAAGCATACAGGCTGACAATTAGCTGAACATATATATGATATTGTTTAATTAGTGACACTTAGCCTGCAATATTTGCATGAATAAATCTCTGACTGAGAGTATCAGCCAATCACTGTGTGGATAGTTAATAAGCATGCTGACATCACTCATAGCAATGAGGTAAACCCCGCCCCCTTGACGCTGAGCTGAAGACTTCTCTCTATTTCTCAGTAAACGTTTGTCTTGGCAGCTTTTAAGAGAAAACTCTTAGCTAAAAACTTTTACTGCTAGATAGGAGAACTCTTAGAGGTAAGATCAGGGCCGTATTCATAAAGATTCTAAGAATCCTCTCAGAGAGCTCCTAATTTAGCTTAAACATTTCTAGCTAGGAGTCTTAGCTTAAAAGGGATTCAGGACCAATCTGAGAGCAACTCTGAGCAAGGAAAACACAAAAACTTGTATCTTAGTGAGGAGGCGGACCTGACCCCGTTGCTAGGAATGACACAGTCTTTTGAAGACTGTGATTGGTTGGTGGTCCAATAAGGAAATTAAAGAGAGATTTTAAGAGTAGGGTCTATTTTAAGCCTTCACTTTGAAATTGCAGGCATATTTTTTTTCTGTTTTACCTTACTCTCTCTCTCTCTCTCTCTCTCTCACACACACACACACACACACACATTATGTGTATATATATTCTTTATTTTTTACTTACCATGCTGTTAATTTCCTACTTAACGTATTTTACATTTACATTTAATCATTTAGCAGACGCTTTTATCCAAAGCGACTTACAAATGAGGACAATAGAGGTAATAAAAACCAACAAAAGAGCAACAACATGCAAGTGTTGTGACAAGTCTCGGTTAGCCTAACGCAGTACAAGTTTTTTTTTTTTTTTAGAAAACGAGTAGATAGAATAGAAAAAAGAAAGCTAGTGTTAGTTTTTCAAGAAAAGCTAGCAGTTAGAGAATACATAAACAATTGATAGATTGATGGCAACAGTTGTTTGTTTTCAACATTGATTGCAATAGATTTTATAGGCTTAAGAATGAGGAAAATGCTCCGCTCTTTCCAATTACACTGACTGCTTGCATGTCTATTTTAGTGGGGTTTGAATGTTGATTTGATCGTAGCAAACATGGAGTCAAATAAAAGAAGGATGAGAAAGCCCAACTGGACAGAGGAACAGTGTTTACTGTTAGCCCAGTTAGTGGAAAAACACAAGGGCATCCTTAAAGGAAAATTCGGGCCGGGTATCACAGCACTGGGGCAAGAAGCAGACGTGGGAGCTTATAGCGCAGAATATTAACGCTTCATTCCCCCTGGTTGTGCGCACCAGTGAAGACTGCGAGAAACGCTGGTACGTGTTGCAATCAAAAGCCAGAGGGGAAATTGCAGCACACAAGCGGGAGTCATCACGCACAGGTGAGTGCTATACCACTTTTTTTTTTTTTAAACCGCTGGCAGTTATCTCAAACAATTATATGTAAACATGTGGTCCACTGCACTGTTTTCTAGGGGGTGGACCACCTGCTAAACAGCAATCCCAAGTAGCCCAAACTGTTTTCAACATCTATGGTCACTCAGAAACCAGCATTAGCGGTTTAAAGGAGGTTCAACAGCTCAGTGATTCAGCTGCTGGAACTACAAACATGGTCATTTTAATAAACGAACTGCCAAGTAACAATATAAAGATCCATTTTTATTTAACATAGAATGAGAAATTGCCTTATATCTGGAATTCTATAAACAGAACAAAAACAAATTGGTCACAAAATGAATTAAATAACAGAGATGAAATGTTTTCCCTTTTCGGCAGCACCGAGCCTTCAGCCGAGGAATGTGGACCGTCAACATCGTAACTGGACTACCCTCGTCTCGAAGCACCTCATTCCCCGTCTTCTTCTGCTGCTCCTCCAACACAATCCCTAATGATCAAAACACTTGAGATGGAGATGGATGTCCTAAAGCAGCAAAAAATAGTACTCAATTTACAGGAGAAGTACTACAAATTACAAATTTAGCTACTAAAAATGATAAAGAATTAATAATTGGCATTTGTGTGTGTCTTCATAATATCTTTTTGTAACAAAAATGTTGGCTTTTCAGTGTGGTCATGATTTTTATATTGCATTTACTGTAACTTGCCTGAAATGCACATGAGTAAATAGGGCTCTGTAAGTAATCCCACTTTGGCACAGATCCCTCCCTTGTGGAGAGTGTTCTTCATCTTCTTCATCAGTCTGATTGTCTGTGGGAGGGTCTGCAATTTGTCTGGCTTTACAGATGTAATGAAGCACTGCACAGGCTGTTATCACTTTGCAGACCTTTCCCGGCACCAGTCGCACTTCTCCATGCAAAATGTGAAAGAGTCTCTTTAGCTGACCAATACCTCGCTCAACTATGGCTCGTGTTTTTTTGTGAGCTCTCTGAATTAATACAAACTAATATAATTCAGTCAACATTTTCAATACATAGCGGTAGGCTATTTATGGGAAGTACAGTATCATATGATACTGCAACACATTTGTCTTTATCTGAATTTGAAGTCCACACATATTAATTGTACATCATCACTGTTACCTGTTATAATTTAGCTGTGGCCCCTGGTCAGGACGGAGGTAAGGTGTGAGGAGCCATGGTTTACAGGGATAACCACTGTCTCCTAACAAGTGGCAATTTGCTGGAACATGACGTTCTTCAAACAGATGTCTCAGGCCACTCTCCGCCAGTATCCTGGCATCATGTGTTGCACCGGGCCATTTTGCAACAATGTCTAAAATCTTATAATCAGCACTGAAAACAACTTGAACGTTTAAGCTATGGTACCTTTTTCTATTTATATAAGCATCCTCGTCTTCTGACAGTGCAATAATTCGGACGTGGGTTCCACCAATTACTCCGACAACACCGGGGAAGCCTGCTATATGCATAAATGCTGTTTTTTGATCTAATCAGTAGCTTCTTATTAATTCACTGTCATCCATTGTCTGCAACACATTTCTTCTCCCTCTTAGTATTTCGGACATGTTCTCCGCTGCTAAAGAAACTCTTAAGCCTCTTAAAAGTCCTCGTCCGTACTCCTAACAATTTCGGACCTTAAGTCCTCTTTTAAGGGTTAAGATGCTTTCTGAATTACTTTTTTCTTTACTAGGAGCTTTTCTTTAAATTTAAGAGGAAACACCCACTTTTCTAAGAATTTTCTTATAATTTTGTTACTAGGAGCAACTCTTAGCACTAAGATTTTTCATGAATACGGGCCCTAAAGTAAATGTCTTCCAAAACGCATTCAAGACGGATTTAAATCCAACCACTAAATCCATTTAAAGAGGTGTCCGGAAACGCTTTCTAGACTAAATTGGATCAGTGTAAATGCATCTGCTTGTTAAAACCACAAAATTCTATGTCAGATTATTTCTATAGTGCTATAAGAAACTAAATTTCACCCCTCCCAAAATGGTAAACAATCAATGAATGAATAAACAAATGTGCAAGAGCCCATAGGCTCCCTTTAGCCAATACACATGGCCACAAATACAGCCTTCCACAGATATTAGAGAGATATATACTCCGCAAGCTGTTTGCTGCAAACCTTTTGATTATTAACATGACATATCCTGCAGCTTAAAGTGATTTTAATTCCCAAAACTATTTTGGGTTCATACTCAGCAGTATAGTAAACGTTTAACAATAGCTAAAAAAATCAAACAAACCATGGTAAACTGTGGTATTTGAAACCCAGCTCCGGCTGTTTGGAAGTTCACCCAGTATTTTTCGAGTGTATCAGGATCAGTGGGTCGGTGGGTATGGGCCAGTCCCTACACAAATGAAACATTAATTAAGTCACTTGACTGTGAACGCAGCTGTTCCCTGCTGAACACACGGGTCACATTCTTTAAAGACCCATCCATCAGATAACCAATGAAGTAGATAAGTGTATATATGTTACGGCTTATGCCTTGGGGTGTGTCCTCTTTTGTATGACGTCATGTCTCTCCTAATCATGAGTCTAATTGTTTTAGGTCCGCCTTTGTGCACCTGCATCTGATGGCACGAGTGCTGATGACCTATATTAAGGACGCTGAACTGGAGCATGGGAGATCCACCAGCAAACACGATTTCTTATCTTACTTCTTCTTTCTAATTATCTTTTTGTTGCCTTTATATTTTGGAGATGTTCCATGGCTTGGTGTGATTTATTATCTTTCGTTAGATGCTTTAGGAACCTCTTCTTTTTTGTTTTGATACGTGTTTCCTTTATGTCATGTTTTATCTGGTTATTGAAATAAATGTTTTTGCATGATATCTTGGTTTCACGTGTCCCTTTATGTTGCGTTCCTCTTCCTGGCTAACTTAAACAGGGGTTCGTTACTATATACCACTCAAAAATATTGGCCACACTGTTTGTGTCAATGACCATTACATAAAACGCTCAAAACAAATGACACAAAACGACAAAGTTCATTTCTTTGTTCATTTTTTATTGAATTAAACAGAGAATGAGAATAGATGACAAAAGAACGTGGTATGAACATATGCCATGGATCAAGAGAATAGGAGGATGCGAAACGAGATCTTTTTTGAGTTTTTAATTTAGCTTCACTGTACAGTTATAGAACAGATTCACATAAATCTACTACAAAGTGTGGAATTACAAGATTGTCCCTCTTGAATGTCTCATTGAATTCTGTTGATTTAAATGAAGCTCCACGTATCCTAGAGTATGTTCTTCGCAATGGCGTTCAGTGTACGTACTTTAGTCACGTCAGCCACTTTTACTGCATATTCTGGCACGGACAGAGAGCCTCCCATACTCACATTAGAATTCCTATAGAAGACAGCATAAACATAAATCATTGCATGAAAGCTTTAAAGGTGACATATCACGAAAACCTGACTTTTCCAGGTATAAGGTGCTATCAGGGTTCCCACACCTTGGTTAACTTCAAATTCAAGGACCTTTCGAGGACTTTCCAGGTTTAATACCCTCAAATTCAAGGTGAGAGCAAGATTACGTCGTGTGCCCATGAGATACATTGTTACAGTTTTCATGTGACAAACAAAACTGCAAAAAAGCATTTCATTTTGGCCATAGGACAGAGATCTGATATTATATTTGTCGTATTTGTGTTTTGCATAAAACTGAAGAATATTCGGTACCGTATTCTAAAATGATCTGATATTAACTTCTGCATGGATTTTATTGAAACACGCTTAGGCTCATGTAACCAGAAGTTTTAATATATATGAATATGCTTTTAATTTTTTCTTGCCTCGTGGGTTTTCATTATCTTAAGCAAAGCAATTCAACATTACATTAAAAAATATATTTGGGCACCAGATTATCAAAAATATTTGATGTTTATTAAACACGGTGTGTCTGTGAAACATTAAGGTAGCATTGTAGTAGTTTCGAGTGCGCGTGAACATCATGGCGCGTACAACACAAAACACCTCACGCGAGACACACTTAACGTGATGCGTGAATGCACATAACTAAAATAAATCAAGCAAGCTAGTATGCATAGTGTTGGTGAAATAACTCATTAGCGGACTGGAGGGAATAATACAGAATTATTTCCAGAAAACTTCTTGCACAAAATAAATTCAAGCACTTTCAAAGACCTGCATCTATGCATGTTTGTTTTCAATTAGTTATCTTCAATCAGGTCCCCAGTGCATCTACCAACCAAGGAAACATGAAAAAGATTTACCCAGTAACTCTGTTTGATAAGCATCTGAAAAAACGAGAGTGTCTGATTTCGCTCCCATAGTGACATTGCAAAAGCGATCTCATTATAATATTACCGCCCCTTAACCTGTAAATTTCCACCAGCTGCGCCATCATTTTGATTTTGCAAGCGAGAACGGTGTACAGTTCTAATGCCATGGTGAAGGTTTGAGCAAAGCATGCTCTGTTCTGTGTTTGTCTGCACAGATGAACACTATCTAGTGTCCCAGCCTCAGAGAGACGAGAGAGCAGTGCATTTATTGATTTATTTACTGCTTTTGTAACTTGTGTGTTTTTAACGTAAACTTGTATGCGAATGAGAACTTAGTTTAGTACTGTGACAGCCGCTTTCTGTGCGTGCGCTCCGAAAAACCTATATCAGGAGTTTAAACTAATATTAATTGATATCAGTGCAATAAACATGATACTCAGAACCAAAACAGATGTTTTTAGCAGGTGCGAGCTGTAATTCCGGAAAGGGGGCGGGACCAGCAGCAGCTCATTTGCATTTAAAGAAACAGGCACGAAAACAGCGTGTTTCTGCTTCCACTCAAAATAGGTCATAAAATAAATCATAAATTATCTGTGGGGTATTTTCCAGAAACATTCTGGGGACACTAGAGACTTATATTAAATATTGTAAAAAGGGTCATAATATATCTCCTTTAAAATAAGCTGAAATGAGTAAAAATCAACACAATTCTTATAATAATTCTAACCCACAATAACTACTTATTTAATCTTTGAACGCTTCCCACGCTCTTGGAAACCCTAGATATACAGTCAAAACAAAAAATATTCAGACACCATATATCATTTTTTATATGTTTTACTAGTGGGTGCAGGCCACTATAGTTCATTTATGTAAGTGAGGATAGCAAAATAAAGTGAACTATGCCATATTATACCCAAACATAGTTCATACAGTGGACTAGCAGTAATATTTAAACAAATGTGGGATAAAAATGATTCAGACACTTTGACCTGATCATATTTTGTTTCTCTCTAATTGCTAATGTGATCTTTAACACCACAGACTGAACTAAATGAAGCATTGTTTGGTGATTGGAGCTAAATTGGTTTTATCTAATTGTGTACATATATATATATATATATATATGAGAACACCTGGAAATGTCATATAATAAAAAAAACATTACTTTACATGACTTCAAAAATGCAAATATTTATTTTTTTATTATAATTATATTATATATTATTATAATTACATATTAATCACTTATTTTAATTTACAAAAACTAGCAGATCGTCCATTGGATTACAATAAATCCTAAAAACTAAACTTGGAAGTCTTCAAAAACGTTAGTGTAAAAATGAAGTCAAAAGTTGAGAACCACTACTTCCCGAGATGAATGTATTTTCTGTACATGAGCAGTGTCGTGTTCCTTCTTTCACACACCTACACTTCATGCTGGAGTCCTTGCTGGAGCGCGCAGAGCAGTGGAACTCCTGAGACCCAGAAGATTCTAGAATCCTCTGAAGATTCCTCTCAGTGATTCCACCTCCTGCACAACACACACATCATGAACCGCCACATGTACTAATGAATGCAATGAGGAACCAACATACCTGGCATTATTGATATTCTGCCTTTTGCCTATTGGTGTAGAGAGAGAAAACGTCATTAGTGCTTAGCTAGTTGGAACATTTGTCATAAAGCAAAACTATTTTAACACAAACAAGTCAAAATCTATTCATAACCAGTTATGCCAAACAACATGATTTAAGCTAAAATAGGGTTGATTGAACTCATTAGAATTAGGAACAAAGTTGCCAAATCTTCACAGTGGCTGAGCCCACCATTCATTTGTGCATAAAAATTCTAACACATACTTTTTAATGGATTCTGACCGAGTGTTTGTTTGTTGAGAGGCTGTTTGAAATCATCTATGCATGTCCTGATTTGTATTTTAGGTAAAGGGTTTTAGTTTTTTCACAGAGAGAAATTCTGGCCCTCTTGTCTGGGAACATTATATCGTGTGATGAGTGCAGTGATGGAGTGTTTCTCGCCCTTGTCAATGGATGAGACCAAGAATTGCGCTTACTTTAAGTAAAATGTTTGAAAAAGCATGCATGCAGGGCCAGTCCAAGCCTTTATGGGGCCATTAACATTGTTTTCATTCCTCAGCCACACCAATATGTAAATATGAATCAGTCCCAATTAGTCAACAGGAAAATCTTGGGGTAGCACTAAGAGAGATTGAATGGAACGGGGTCCTCTCTAAAGGTGATCTGGAGAGTGACTGTGACCGATTTACATCAACAATTAAGAAAGTTATGGGGTCCTACCTCAGAAAGCGGAGCCAAAAGAAAAGCAGGGATACATTGCCCTGGCTAAATGAAGAGTGTAGGAAACTTATGAAGGAAAGAGATCAATTATTGAAACAATCTTTAAAAACAGGTCTTACAACAGACCGACAAAAATGTACCTCGTTAAGAAATAAAGTAATAACAAGGCTAAGACAAGCTAAAGCCAAATTATTCATTGATACTATTGAAGAGGCAAGAGGAAATGGGAAGAAGATATGGCAAACCATCAACAAGCTGATTGGTAGAAAACAGAATCATAATAATAAATATTTAGAGTTGAAAATTAATACTGAATGAACAAATCCGATCATCATATCTACAGAACTAAACACCTTTTTAGACTCCGTTTATGAAATAACTCTTTTAATTCACCTAGCTATTCTATTTGCTCTATTAATTATGCACAGCCGATTTTCCAACTACAAGAAATAAGTGAAATAGAAGTAGCAAATACCATCAGTGGCTTCAAAAATTCTAAGGCCATGGATATCTATGGCCTAGATACACATTTTTTTTTTAAAGACACAAAGAGACCCTTTTACAGCCCATTGCATATTTGATTAACCAGTCCTTAAGACAATCCATTGTGCCATCAGCATGGAAGATGGCTCTGGTTACACCCATTTTTAAATCAGGTGAAAGATCAGATATGGCCAATTATCGGCCAATCAGTATTTTGCCTGTTGTTTCTAAAATAGTCGAAAAATGGGTGGATAAATTATTGATTCAACATCTCAATAAAAGCAATAATTCATTTCACCCTATGCAATTTGGGTTTAGGGCCCATCACTCAACAGAAACGGCTAACTGTTTGTTTTTGGAAAAGGTTAAAGGCTACCTAGATAAGAGTTCTTATGTGGGTGCTGTCTTTTTAGACCTAAAGCGAGCTTTTGATACTGTTAATCACAAAGTTCTTTTATCTAAATTAACATATTTCAATTTCTCCGAAAAAGCTCTCAACTGGATAAAATCATATTTGTCCAGTAGAAAGCAATGTGTTCGTATTAATGATTCGAAGTCCCCATTCTGTGAATGTCCAGTAGGGGTCCCCCAAGGCTCCATACTTGGTCCAATACTGTTTACACTGTATATAAATGATCTGCCAGAGGCATGTAAAAATGTTGATGTTCAGATGTATGCAGATGATGCTGTAATCTTTACACATGCTAAGAATTACCAAGAGATAGCATCCACACTCACATCTGCAATGGCTCACATTGATGTCTGGCTTACTAAGTCATGTCTCTACCTAAACATCAAAAAAACAGTCTGTATGGCGTTTACCAAACAAAACATGAAGGTGTCACATTCTAATGTGTTCCTTAGAGGACAGGAGCTTGATATTGTTTATGATTTCAAGTATCATATGACTCCACCCTAACATTTAAACGTCATGTAAAAAAGGTGGCAAACAAAGTTAAATTCAATTTGCAGAATTTTAAACAAGTTAGACCATTTCTTGATACCAAAGCTGCCAAGCTGTTCTTATATATTATGATCTTTTCACATATTGAGTATTGTTTTATAAATTGGTCATTAACTAGCACAACTACTCTTAAAAGTATTGAATCTTTATTTAAGAAAGCCATAAAAACTTTTGATAAACAGGCATTGTCATTCCACCATTGCGATATCTTAGAGAGACGTACATTTTTAAGCTTTGATCATTTTAAACGTCTCAAGTATGCTTGTTTGGTATATAAAGTGTTACATAATCTTGCCCCCCCTCCGCTGCATGGCTTTTTCCAAAGACTTGAAAGCGGAGGTAGTACACGGGCCTCTGTAAATGGGACCGTGTGATACCATTTAGGCGCACCACTTTTGGACAAAACGTATTGTCAATAATAGGCGGTAAACTCTGGAATAGTTTGCCCCTCCCAGTAAGAGAGTGTCCTACATTCAACACTTTTAAAACTCACTTAAAACAGTGGCTTCTAGAAAACCAGAGCTGTATTCATTTTTAACTGTCACACATTTATCATCCATACACTTTCATTGTTAAAGTTGAATGCAGTATAGAGGTGGATGAACAATGTCTTTTCCATCATTGTTGGAATTTTTGTTTTTGTTTTGTTTTGTTGTTTGTTGTCAATGTATATGTCACCATTATGTGTACCTTCTCATTTATAGTGAATGAATGTTGTATTATTGTTGGCTGTCCTTATGTTACCTGCCTAGGGACTGCGGATGAAAAGTAGTTATTGTTACTAATTCTGCCATATTTACATGGTGTATTTTTATACAACAATGTTCATGAATATGCATGGTCCCTATTAAATAAACCAATAAAATAAAAATAAAAATAAAATATAATATTAAGAAGATCAGGCCCTTTCTCTGGGAACATGCAACACAACTCTTGTTCAGGCTCTTGTTCTGTCCAGACTGGACTATTGCAATGCTCTCTTGGCAGGTCTTCCAGCCAGTTCCATCAAACCTCTACAATGAATCCAAAACGCTGCTGCAAGATTAATCTTTAATGAGCTGAAAAGAACGCACGTCACACCTCTGTTCATCAATTTGCACTGGCTACCAATAGCTGCTCGCATTAAATTCAAGGCATTGATGTTTGCCTACAGAACCACCTCTGTCTCTGCACTCTTTACCTAAATTCATTACTTCATACTTATGTGCCCTCTAGAACCTTGCGTTCTGCAAGTGAACGACACATTACTATACCATCCCAAAGAGACACAAAATCACTTTCACTGACTTTTTCATTAACTGTTCCCATCTGGTGAATGACCTGCCTAACTCAATCCCAGCAGCTGAATCCTTACCCATCTTCAAGAAACGGTTAAAAACACATCTCTTCCATCTTTATTTGACCCTCTAACTCTAGCTCTACTATTCTCATTTTATTTGATCTAATCTGTCTTATTTTTATTAAAAAAAAAAAAACATTTGACCCTCTACCAATTGCATATTTATTCTCTAACAGCTAGCTTTTCTTGTAAAACTAACTCTAGGTTTCTTTTTTCTATATTCTATATACTCGTTCCTACGTGTACTGCGTTCGGCTAACCAGGACTTGTAATAGCACTTGCATGTTGTTGCTCTTTTGTTGGTTTTGATTCCTTCTATAATGTCCTCATTTGTAAGTCGCTTTGGATAAAAGTGTCTGCTAAATGACTAAATAAATTAATTAATTAAAGTCAATGGCTACCAGAAACTATTTGGTTACCAACATTCTTCAAATTCTAAATATCTGCTTTTGTGCTCAATAGAAGAGAGAAACTCATACAGGTGTGGAACAACACGAGGATGAAGTTTCATCTTTGGTCTCATAATTCTATACATTAAAGTTTTACAAATCGTTCTAACGGAACGGTCCACAACTATAAAGCACTAGCGGCCAATCAAAATCCTTCCTATTTTAAAGCACCGCTTTTCATTTCTCAGAAAAAAACTGAAGCCCACACTTAGAATAACAGGACATGATTGGGTAATCATAGTCACAGTACCTTTTGATTATTTCAAACAGAAAACGAGATTATTTTGCTTACCCCATTGGAAGATTGTGGCTTATTTAAAGCAAAAAAGCACTTAAATTTGACTTTAGAAAATTTTGACTTGTCTAGAAAATCTTTCTTGATTTTTTAAATATATTTTGGCTGGAAACAAGACTAAAAGAATCTAAGTAAGGAAACATTTTTTGCAGTGGCACAACCATCTACACTGAAACTGAAGCGCTGCATTAAACTCTGCGATCTACTGAGCATCTAATGTCGACGTCTCACCTGCTCCACCAGCCGTTTAATCACAGGCAAACCTTCCAGCGCAGAGCTGTCACAACCACTGGTCAAAATCCTCTCGAAGCCCAGCGAGATCAGAGCTTCTAACGCAACCGCCGGATCGTGAGCCATATCGAACGCTGAAGGAAACACCGAAAGAGCTTTCTGAGAAACACTCTTCAGAGAATGACCTGTCAGCATATTCAAGCAAATATTACTTTACCTCTGTGAAATGTAACCGGTAAAGGTCGACTAGCCGCTGTAGAGAAAACCAAAATAAAACATCCAGCAGGTGTTATATGATATATATAATATGCACTGCTAAAATCAGATATGTTCAGATTCCTACAGTGATAGGCAACACTGAAATGTTTTTTTCTATCACTTCATTGTGCATGCAAACAGCCCAGTGCTTTACAAGCTAATGACAGCACAAAATCACATTGTGTTCAGTCATGTCTGTGTGGCTCGGTCCAGAAATGATCTGAGCCAAACTGGGTGAGAAGTGAAGAAAAATAGGCATTTGTGCACTGCTAGATTATGAAACGTTACTTTTACCAAGTTCAAATCAACTTTGTGTTGTTATATTGTAAGTAGTGTGTGTATATAGCATACAGTAAGAGTTGGGGGGGGGGGGCAATACAGCATAGTACTGCATATTTTTTCATGCATTGCCATCACTTTTGATATTCTTAAAAGTCAAAAACCAGAAAGATATTTATCTAATCAATGAATGACACAGCAGGAAGCGTTATTATGGGTTACAGACTCGCATTTCAGCCGAAATCAATGGTTTGAAGTTACTTAATGATGGATTTGTGTGGATTAGACTCTCATTCTGACGGCACCCATTCACTGCAGAGGATCCATTGGTGAGCAAGAGATGGGATGACATTTCTCCAAATCTTGTTTTGGGTGAAACATTCCTCTTAAAATACTATATTTAGCCTTAAGAGAAAATGCACGCAGGTTTTACCCAGCAGTTCCATGCAGAGCTCAGTATCTACACGGCCGTCTTCTGTCAGCGCTCCAAACACCAGCCCGTCCGCTCTGTGATTCTTCATCTGCCCAATGTCCCTCTTCATCACCTCCAGCTCCCAGTCAGAGTACAGAAAGTCCCCGGCGCGGGGCCGGATCATGGCATACACCGGGATCCGCACGTTCTCTTTGACCACCTGCAACAGCCCTGAAGAGCAAAGACTGCACAATTAACCTGTGCGGAGCACTGATGAAGCTGATAAACCTGACGCTTAACACTATTAATAACACTGCTCTGCTGGATGCTGGGATGCAGAAAATCTCACATTTTGTAAAAAAATAAATGACATTTTTACATTTCCATTCGCATATTTTATATCATATGGGTTCTATTTAATGTATTTTTCCTCTACATCCTTGAGTCAGGAACTTTGAATTTTCAATTTACAGTGTTGTTAGCTGAACGATCCACAGCTGTGTTTATTAGTTTAGTGATAGTTGTTCATGAGTCCCTTGTTTGTCCTGAACAGTTAAACTGTCTGCTGTTCTTCAGAAACATCCTTCAGCTCACACAAATTCTTTGGTTTCCCAGCATTTTTGTGTATTTGAACCCTTTCCAAAAATAATTAGTTAATTTGTTACATTTATATAGCGCTTTTTTTGGGTACTCAAGTCGTTTTTACATAGAAGGGGAGAATCTCCTCAACCACTACCACCAACAATGACTGTATGATTTTGAGATCCATCTTTTCACACCAAAGATAACTGAGGGACTCAAGTGCAACTATTACATAAGATTAAAATGCTCACTGATGCTCCAGAAAAAAATCAACGTATTAAAAGCCATAATTTATGTGAGCTGAAGGATTTTTCTGAAGAACAGCAGACAGTTGAACTGTTCAGGACAAACAAGGGACTCATGAAGAACTATCACTAAACACAGCTGTGAATCATTCAGGTAACAGCACTGTAGGGTGTGTAAACTTTTGAACGGGGTCGTTTTTATAAATGCAACTATTACTTTCTCTTGTGGACTATATGTAAACATCTTTTATGTGAAACATCAGGCCAGTACTAAATAAACAATAACATGCATTTTGTTAGATCCCTCTTATTTCGGTAAAATAATTAACATTTTGCAGATTCTCCAAGGTGTATGTAAACTTTTGACTTCTGTATATGGAATAATTGTTTTATATAGAGATGCTTAAAACATGAATTATTGTCTCATTTGAGGTTGTATTTTTGCCAAGTTTTGCATTAAATGCTCATTATATGTTGTGTTTTTAAAATGAATTCTTGAATTTCTGACAGCATTCGCAGCAGTCATACTGAATTGAGTCTGAGCATACATGCACTACAGTGAATGCATGTCAGTGTGTGATCAGGAGCAGGACCGCCGGGTGTAGTGACCTGTGCTGGGCGTCAGTCCTCCCTCCAGCAGGTTACAGCACAGCTCGACACGAGCAGCACCTGGATATCAACACCACAACACATGACACCTGACCCAGAACAAGTTCAGTGCTATACATCTGATCAGAGGCGTCATGCCCATTCAAAGTGAGGGGCACGTGTCAAAATCCACGTGCAGCTTCCAAAAGACCAAAAATGGCCAATTTATATTTTCTATATTTAAAAGGGTCTTATGACATTGCTAAAAATTACTTTATTTGGTGTAATGCAATGTGTTAATGCAATTTAAGGTTGAGAAAACACATTATTTTCCACATACTGTACATTATTGTTGCTCCTCTATGACCCGCCTTTCTAAAACACGTCGATTTTTACAAAGCTCATCGTTCTGAGAAGCGAGGCGTGCTCTGATTGGCCAGCTATCCGGTGCGTTGTGATTGGCCCATTACCTCAAGCGTGAGATGGAAATGTTACGCCCCTCACCGTATTGTGATGACGAGACTAAAACAATAAAACTAGTGCTGTCAATCAATTAAAAAAATGTAAATAATTAATCACACATTTTCTGAATTAATCGGGATTAATCCCACCTAACATTAAAGTTTTTAAATATACTTTTATATTGCAATAATTTCACATTCAATCTTTGAATTAATAAACAAAGACAGTAAATATTTTTTTAAAGGCATCTTTTTTATGACTGAAGGCCAGTATCACTGATGTCTCTATACAATTGCCCCCCCCCCCCTCCTAATATTTAACCATTGCCATTCAACATTACAGAAAAATGGAGAGCTATCAATTTTAACATTTATTAGACTAATTTAAGTGAACAATCTTCACATAAACCCATTATAATAAATGTCATATTTACATGTGCCCCTCAGCATAAATATACAGAAATTGAAGTTATCAAACACTAAATTATAAATAAAATATAGATGAATCCTTAAAGCTTAGTTCTTTTGTTCCTCTTTGTCCTTTGATGAACAATTAAGACCGGTTAATTGCCATTACTATTATCATTACATTACAGTCATCACAGCAGCTGGTTATTATGGCTGCTGCTGCTGAACATGACGCAAATCATATTTTCTCTCAACTCTTTTCTGACCCTCTTCGGGTGTGTTAGATGAGGGAGACAGTGCTGGGATGCTCCAGGGCAGTTTGGAAAACCATTACAGAGACGTCCTTAAATCTGACTCATTAACAATATATTACAAGCATGCACTGTTTTAAGGCAGCTTTAATCGCCTTTTTGGTAACGTCATGACTTAACTGATCACGACATTGCATGCACGTAGTTCATTTTGTGCTTTGATATGAAATGAGACAGGCTACAGAGTGCGCCGATGTCTTAGTGCGTGCACTTGAAGACAGAGCAGACAGGTTTTTATGCATAGTTAATAGATTACATTATTAGGTTATCATAGATCAACATAATCTATAAGGGTGAGAATCAAGATATAGTTAATGAGTTTGGGAATGTTTCGAATTAAACATGTCGACCCCCCCCCCCCCAACTCGTGCCCCCTCAAACATAACGAGTGCATGACGCCCCTGAATCTAATGATGCATTATTGTTATCATTTGAAGAAGCTGTGTGAGATTGTACCTCCCCTCTCTGCATTCATGGCTGACTCAACCGAGTCCACACACACCTCCATCAGGAAACCGTCTGACATCTGCAACAACACAATTTACAATCATAATGACAAGTAATGCAAGTTATGTAATAATATTACTTTTTTCAAGTAACTAGTAAAGTAGAACTAGAAAATATCTGAGTTACTTTTTCAAAAGTAGCACCAGTTACATACAGAACAGGGCCGGGTTATACATAGACGGGATTTGGCGAGTGCCCTGGGGCACCAAGTGATTAAGATAATGACTAGACCTTTAAAATATTGTTTATGTTTTGTATAAATATATATTATTTTGCTGATGCATAGAAAATGAACAGTTCATGATACAATAAATATCAAAATTAATGATCGACCGATATTGATTTTTTATAACCTAATAGGCTAAAGAGTGAAGAATAATTCACTGAATAATATTCTCTGGAATATTGAAATAAGCTATAACAAACAAAACATCGTATTTTATTGCATTTCTTGGTAACGTGATTCGTTACTTTTTAGGGAGTAACGCAATATTGCAATGCGTTACTTTTAAAAGTAACTTTCCCCAACACTGATAATAATAGTAGCTTCTCGTTGGAAATTATATTATTATAATTATTGCACGTATAATAAAAAGACATGACTATGATCGGTCATGTACGGGGGCCGAGAGAGCTCAACGCGCTGCAAATAGAAAACACTACCTCATCAATTTGACAAGACACGCTGCGAATGCTCGCAACACAACCAAACAACGAAACGCGCTGCGAATACAATTCTTTATTGGTTGTTGTGAGCATTTGCAGCACGTGCGTTCTGCGTTGAGCTCTCTCGACCACCGTAGTCATGGCAAAAAAAGTTATAAACTTGTTCTGATACTAACATTTCCACAGGTGTCAGAAATGTTTAGTGCTATTAAACAAATGTTTAGTCAGACAAGGAGTGCAATCCGCCGAGCTCGCTGGCATGCTGTAGTTTTGTGGCGTTGCATCTGTAAGCTACACAGAACAGTCTTAACAATGGAAGGAAGATTAGAAACAGTCAAATAAAAGCAGATGATTGAACAGTGTTCGTAAAGGTAACGAACGTATATCATGCCTCCCGAAATGTCACGCGTGTGTAACATTACATGAATGATTAAACGTGCTAGTGTGTGCTTGTTTCACATGTAATGCGCGATTTTTTGCTCTGTTTTCTGTTAAGTTACGTCAAAGAGTATAGAATACTTCTATACTCTTTGGTTACGTTACCTTGCGTGAACGTCCAGCGCCGGAAGTGGTTCAGAGTCCGGGTTGCCAGGTCTACAAAATAAACCCAGCACGGTTGCTACTCAAAACTAGCCTTATCGCGTTTACCCGCGGTTTTCACTTCATTTGAAAAGGCTTAAGAAGGAGTGGAGGGAAATATCGCTTTAACATGTCGACTTGAAAAAATAAAGAAAAATAACTAGCGAGTGACAACTGTGTAAAAGTAGCGAAGTTTCGCGGGAAAACAGCGGGCTTGGCAACACTGCACCGGACATGTTCCTGATTCAGTGAGTAGATGACTCGAGATCCGCTTGAACCGACTTGGTTCGGTTCTTTAACGAATCGTTCGGAGGTTTCGTGAAACGTTTTAAACGATTGAAAAGAAAATCGTTGACACTTATACACACACACACGTACATAACAAAACAAGAATATACAGCAACTCTTAAGCCATATAAGTTATCTTAAGCGAATAGCCTGAAGTACAAAATACAGGTCACGTGCTGAGCTGAAGAGATTTTAATGTTAATATTTAGTGTGCTTTATTATAAATTGGAGCTGAGCAGCAAAACTCTGGATTTTCTTTCTTTTTTTATGTACACAGGCATACTGAAATATATAAATTTGTTCAGTTATTTACACTGTTTATGGCTTATTATGAAGCGTTGGTCGGTAAAATAAGGAAGTTGGGCCTCAGTAGATTTGTCATGTCGCCATCTTAATTACTTCAGTCACTGTTGCTATGGTTACAGGTCATATTTTCAACACTTCAAATATTGGTATTTGATTCATAAGTCGAACATTATTCTGTTTTTTAAAGTCATTGACAGCAGTATTCACTTTGGTTCTGTGTTTGACTAGATTTGTTTATGAAGGTAAAATACATTAATACAGCAAACTTATTTATTAAGCACATAACAACAAAAACAAAATCTTTCCTTCTTTGCATCTTCATGTCACTGCCATGAATGGTAAGAATGGTATAAAAGACGGCAATAGAAGGTAAGCAAAATCTGTTATTTACAAAAGTGCTGAATACATAATAGGAACACATTAAAAACTGTACAATGTCACTGTATTTCTGAATATGTTCTTCTGTTTTTTGTCATTGCGTGAGGGTTTACATCTACATGTCATGATATGAGCCGTCACGGCAAATGTAGGAAATGGCATATGACAGCAATAAATGGGGTCAAATTTCAAAATATAGATTAAATTACAGCATAAACCTTTAATTCTGGGAAATCACTATTTCTGATTTCTCTATTTTCTTTCTTTCTTCATGCCATGATCTGCCACAATGACATTGTAAAGTAAATAATTTGACTGCAGTATAAGGCAAGTTCAGTCTGAATGTTATATAAATACATCAAAAACTGGTTTAAAGTGCAAAATCATAGTTTTTCTTCTGTTTATTTCTTTGCATGACTCTTTCCAACTACATGATGTGGTCTGATCTGCCTCAATGGTGAATATGATCAAAGTCACATTGTTATGCTGATGACACTCAACTATATATCTCAACAAAACCAGATTAAACTTCTAAACTATCTAAGCTAACAGAGTGTGTTAAAAATATAAAAGATTGGATGACCAGTAATTTTCTCCTATTAAATTCAGATAAGACCGAGATATTACTTATTGGACCTAAAAACAGTACACAGAATCTCTTGGATTACAATCTGCAACTAGACGGATGTACTGTTACTTCCTCTACAGTTAAAAATCTGGGTGTTATATTAGACAGCAACCTATCTTTTGAAAATCATATTTCCCATGTTACAAAAACAGCATTCTTCCATCTTAGAAACATTTCCAAGCTACGGATCATGTTAAGTGTTTCTGATGCAGAAAAGTTAGTTCATGCATTCATGACCTCTAGACTGGACTATTGTAATGCACTGCTAGGTGGTTGTATATATATATATAATTTATTAGGGAGTGGAAATGGCTGATAAGCCTATAAGTACTTCTCTGCAGCCATCTAATAGTGGTAATTTAATGTATTTTTTATTTTTAAATAAGTGTTTGCTTTCCTACATTATGAAACGTTTAGTTTTATAAATGGGGCAACCTATGAAGGATGAACAAATAATGTCATCACATTAAAAATAACTTTAACATTCGGTAATACTTAAAGCTTTGAAGTGCTGGGAAAAGTTGTGTGAAGTATTTAAAAACACTTTAAGACATTAGACCATTTCTGCCACAAGTTGTTCCTGTACGTAGTATATTAAATCCATGGTGATGGTGGTGATGTGTTTATTGAACAATGTTTCTCCTGGTTTCCACATCAGTGGCGTTTGTTCTGATGTCTGTAGCTTTAACAGAATTTTGATATGACAGAGATGTTATTGATTCCGCGGTGAATTCGACTGCTTTCTTCACTGTATCTCCCAGCGCTGTGTATATATATATATTTTGTATTCATGAAATTATATTTAGACATTATGAATGAGATTGATAAAAGTTCATTTTGAACTGCATCTCAACTACACAGACAGCACAAGTATATCTTTAAGACGTCTGCTAAAGATCTGGGAAACATCTTGTAATCTGATAAATATCTCAGAAGCAGTTTTACATGCATTTAATAAATCTCTATTTGACATCTGACTGGAAACATATTAGAGACGTATTGCAGATGAGCAAACACTCTTAAAAATACCTCTTGAATATGTAAATGCAGACATCAAATAGACATCTCTGAGATGTACATGTGTGATCAGGGTGAGTGCTTTACTGTCAGATGCTGGTGCCACCTTCTGTAGAACTTAAAGGCACTGGTGCTGGTGTCCTTAAATGCTAGTCTGGAGCCCTACAATGGGTCTCGAAGTCAGAAAAGTCATAACAATATTAGAAGAATGTTGTCTGTGGTATATCTTCACTGCAAAACAATAAGAAACGCACATTTTGAGAAAAGCCGCAACAATATCAGTCATTTTAGGCCGCACAAATCTGAAAAGATTCCTGCGAAATCCTCGAGAGACTGGTCTGAGAGGAGCAGCATGTTCAGTTAAAACAGATATTATTGTTTCTAAGTTTACATGCAAATATAGCCAAAATCACAGCACAAGAATTTTCTTTGTCTTGTCTGATATTGTGTATTATTTGATTTCATCAGACAACGGCTCAATAAAATTATAAATTAGGATTTTTGTGCAGACTAGCTTCTTGGAAGGGAGAGCTGGTTATGAATTATTATTAAGGGCTGCGTTTCAGTCACTATTTCATATTTATCCCATTGACTGACAAAACAAACAGTCTTATTGCGAATGTGGCTGCATTAAAATACAGTATGAGCACAGAGTTTGTATTTGTATTCTAATTTGTATTAGACAGAACAGAACAGGATTGTTTTTCTGAAAAACTTTTTTTTTTCATAATGTTTGGTGAAACTATTTAGTATTCTGAGGTGGGGTGGGCGCCTGATTTATAGGTTTAAGGGGGGGACATTGAGCCATGAGATGTTCAGTTTGACGCCCTTAAAACACTTAATTACGATTTTATTTTTATTTCATTTATCTTGAGATGTTTTAACTTTAAGCACTTTAAGCACCAACACTTTTTCAGTAAGTTACCTTTCTTGTAGAATTGTGCTTCAAATAAAGAACGTTATGTTGACCAGATTGTTAGTTAATCGTTTACTAGTCAATATTGCCTTTATGAAAATTTGGGTGCACCTAACTTTTGTGCTACTGCACCTAAGAAAAAAAGTTAGGCGCACCAGTGCAACCAGTGCAAAAAGTTAGTCTAGAGCCCTGCACAGTACATTGAAAAGAACCGGAGGCCAGAAAATGAAGGTTTGCAATAAGTTTTGATAGATGTAAAGATTTACATTTTAGTAAGTCAGATAAGTATTTTTTTCTCCTAGCAAAACATGATTTAGTACTTGGTGCAGAAACCCTTTTTGGCAATCACTAACCTGATTCAGAACACTTTATCCATGGATCCAGCATGGCCATTGGAGATACTTCGGAACAGCGAGTTGAACAATGACCACCTGAATAACCGCAGGAGACGAAGGAAACATCGCAGGAGACGCGCTGGAATACGCAACAGACTGATGAAAAGGGCTCACAGTCCTCCTCTACCAGGTATTCTGCTCGCTAATGTCCAATCCTTGGAGAATAAGATGGACGATCTTAGAGCCAGGATAAGTTTCCAACGGGACATTAGGGACTGTAACATCCTTTGTTTGACCGAAACATGGCTCACGCCGACGGTCCCGGACACCGCTGTAACGCCGTCTGATAACTTCTCTGTTTTACGGATGGACAGAACAGCCGAGGCCGGAAAAACCAAAGGTGGTGGAATGTGTTTCTTTATTAACAAGAAATGGTGTGACCCCAGGAATATCTCCATTCTGTCGCGTTCCTGCTCGCCTCATCTAGAACATCTCTCCATTATCTGCCACCCATTCTATCTGCCCCGGGAATTTTCATCAATCGTCGTTACTGCCGTTTATATACCACCACAGGCAGATACCAGCTTGGCTTTGTCCAAACTCCACGATGAGCTCAGCGGCTACATCAATAAACATCCTGACGCTGCATGTATCATCGCGGGGGACTTTAACAAAGCCAACCTCAAGAAGGTCATCCCTAACTTTCATCAGCACATATCCTGTCCAAACAGAGGACTGAATACACTCGATCATTGCTACACTCCGCTCAAAAATGCCTACAAAGCCCACTCACTGCCGGCTTTTGGCAAATCAGATCATGTCGCCATTTTCCTCACACCGGAATATAAACAAAGGATCGTTCAGAAACCCCCGGTGGAGAGGGAAGTGACGCGCTGGTCCTCCCACTCTGAAGCTATGCTACAGGCGTCTCTTGATGACGTCGACTGGGACATGTTCCGGGCGAGTTCATCTGACGTCAGCGAATTCAAGGATGTAGCATTAAGCTTCGTAAACACGCTAACCGAACAGGCCACTGAAACGGTAACAATAAGGACATTTTCTAATCAGAAACCGTGGGTGGACAGATCAATCCGTGATGCGGTTAACCATCGCACTACCGCATACAACGCCGGTCTTTTGTCAGGAAACATGAGCGAGTACAAGGCATCTTGCTACGCTCTACGTCGTGCAATCAGAGCCGCTAAGCGCCAGTACAGGGAGAGAATTGAGTCACATTTCCAGCTCAATGACTCTCGACGCATGTGGCAGGGACTGAAGACCATATGTTCCTCCGGAAATAACTCCTCCGCAGAGGTGAGAGCAGATCCGTTGCTGGCCGAAGAGCTAAACACCTTCTACGGCCGCTTTAAATGTAATGGCGGCGGCGCGACTCTGGCGAGCAGCGCGTCAGGAAGCAGCAGACAGAGCAGCGATGATTATGCTATCACCTTTTCAGAGGACGAGGTCTGGAGGGAACTAAAGAGAGTGAACGTCAGGAAAGCAGCAGGACCTGATGGGAATCTTGTCCCTGATGTCCTTTGACAGCTCTTTGGTCTTGCCCATGGTAGTGGAGAGGTTGGAATGGAAGATACAGATTCTATGGACAGGTGACCTTTATACACACAACGAGCTGAAATTAGGAGTATCTTCTTAAAATGACAGGATTAATCGGTGAAACACATATTATTTGACTTACTAAAATGTAAAAAAAAAAATAAATAAACATTTGTATGCTGATTTTTTTCTGCATTTTTTGTTTTATATTCTGTCTCTATCAGTTAAAAGAAACCTACCATAAAAATGACAAACCCTTTTCTCTTTTTTAAGTGAGCAAACTTACAAAATCAGCAGGGGATCAAATAATTATTTTCCCCACTGTATATGGCTTAAGAGCCTCAGTTTCTGAACAGACTGGTGTGTATTAGTCGGTCAAGTAAACCGCACACAACCAGCAACGCTGATTGACAGATATGTAAAAATAAACAGTAATTTTCAGACTTTTGAGAGATTAGTTACCGTTTTGTGCACCTTGTCATGTTAATTATAATTAAAATGCATTTTGTTTTATTCACTACAATATCATTGCTATTTGTCTGAGTTGGCCACTTTTGAATAATTTAGGAAAAGGGCAGGGGTCTGAGCTCACAAATCAACTTTCATGACTTTTTTCCATTATCACAACATATTTATTGCATAAAGGAATTACAAATGTATTTACACAGGGATTACAATCATGGTGAAACAGTGTATGATTTTCATAGCATACCATATAAACATTTCTTTTTTTGCTTTCAAGTAAGCTAAATAACATGCTTCTTGTGGTACATCATGTACCGACGCTCCCTATACGCAGTTGCGTAGGGAACCATCCCAGTTGCTCAAATAAACAACAACAAAGAAACGTGATGTGACATTCCCGCATCTGCGCCTGCTCGCACCTCATGTTTGCGGCTGAATGCAAATTATCATAATTGATGGACTACTGTACCCTAGAAATGAAAATAAAATATGAAAATGAAGCTTGTGCTTCACTTTCAATGTCGGTAATAATTTCACCACCACCAATGCATCTAATAATCTGTCAGAGTTTCCATGTTCCCTAATGAAAATTATCCATAACACGAATAAACCAAAAATCATGGTTCTTGTAGCCATGGTAACTGCAAATGAGCCATGGTTTTGCTAGTTCAAATAATAATTTACAAAGAAGTATTAAGATGATATTTTTTTGTGGTTATAAAAACAGACCTAAGCCAACCATCAGCCTTTAAAATTACTTAAAATTCATTATATAAAAACAAAGTGACAATAATGATTTAATATAATTATATGGTTTCATTTAACACTGTTAAAATACATAATGTAATAGAAAATAAACAATTCATGTATATTACATGTTTTTACAAATGCCTGCAAAGGGAGCCAAAGTAATTGCTGCTGTTATACTTCTGGGATGATCATATCCTTGTTTAACAGGCAACTGACCAAACATTTCATTCAAATTTCATTTTTGGCCACCTTTTTGCTATAGATGACACAGCCTCTATAATTTATTCAACAAATAAACATGTGGACATCACAACCCTTACAAAAATAAACCATGGGTTCTTAGTTTTCTTTTGCATGATTTCTGAATTCTTGAGACTATAAAATCAATCAAACAACTGTATTGATAAATAAAAGCCATAGGTAATTGTCTATAGCTACAATTATCATTTGTAAATAATACAATTTAATTACAATTTATTTATTTACTTTTATATTTTATTAAAGTTCTATTTTGACCTCTATAGTAGGTGTTTTTTTTTAACATCCATAATGTCTGAGGAAGGGGGCACAACAAACACAATCCTGCTTGGCTAGCAGCGGCCCTGTGTTAAGTTTATTTCCAGCTCAACAAAATGCACCATGTGTGTTCATCTGTTCTGTTCTAATGACAGCTGATTTAAAACACGCATTTCCTCCCTTTTTCAAATTGAAACATACCATTTTTAACATAAAATTAACCCTTACAAAAAAGTTAATCATAAAAAATTAATACAATAAACAGTATGGTTAAAAACAAAACATACGTTTTTTTTGCATACTGATGTTTCCAGAAAGAGCTAAAAGCTTTTCCCTATCAGGTGTTCTTCTCTAAAGGCCTTCTATGATTAAACAAATGCAAACCCCACATAAATATTATAAAATTGCATAATATATAAGCACAGTGTGAACAGTAAGATTCTTGAGAAATCTCCAAGATTTCTTGGAGAAATGTATTGATGGAGAGAGAAGAATGTGCCGAAATCCACAGCTGGGCAGAAACTCCTAAAAGACACTGTCAAACAGCCGCATTGACCGCATGATATTTGCATCCTCAGATAAACAGAAAAGAAAGACAAGTAAATGACAAGAGTCATGTTTCCCTGCAGGGTATTCCAGAAAGCAACTTTAGCAACTAAACATTTAGTAAGTTAAGAAACTATAACTTTTAGTTGGTTATCCCAGAGAAAGCCATTAACTTAACATTTAACAAAACTGGGGGAACTTTAATAGCAACATACTCCATGAACTTATGTTAGTTATGTCTCTCAGCTTCACATACAGGTGCTGGTCATATAATTAGAATATCAACAAAAAGTTGATTTATTTCACTAATTCCATTCAAAAAGTGAAACTTGTATAATGTATACATTCATTCCACACAGACTGATATATTTCAAGTTTTTATTTATTTTAATTTTGATGATTATAAGTGACAACTAATGAAAACCCCAAATTCAGTATCTCAGAAAATTAGAATATTGTGAAAAGGTTCAATATTGAAGACACCTGGTGCCACACTCTAATCAGCTAATTAACTCAAAACACCTGCAAAGGCCTTTAAATGGTCTCTCAGTCTAGTTATGTAGGCTACACAATCATGGGGAAGACTGCTGACTTGACAGTTGTTCAAAAGACGACCATTGACATCTTGCACAAGGAGGGCAAGACACAAAAGGTCATTGCAAAAGAAGCTGGCTGTTCACAGAGCTCTGTGTCCAAGCACATTGATAGAGAGGCGAAGGGAAGGAAAAGATGTGGTAGAAAAAAAGTGTACAAGCAATAGGGATAACCGCACCCTGGAGAGGATTGTGAAACAAAACCCATTCAAAAATGTGGGGGAGATTCACAAAGAGTGGACTGCAGCTGGAGTCAGTGCTTCAAGAACCACTACGCACAGACGTATGCAAGACATGGGTTTCAGCTGTCGCATTCCTTGTGTCAAGCCACTCTTGAACAACAGACAGCGTCAGAAGCGTCTCGCCTGGGCTAAAGACAAAAAGGACTGGACTGCTCCTGAGTGGTCCAAAGTTATGTTCTCTGATGAAAGTCAATTTTGTATTTCCTTTGGAAATCAGGGTCCCAGAGTCTGGAGGAAGAGAGGAGAGGCACAGAATCCACGTTGCTTGAGGTCCAGTGTAAAGTTTCCACAGTCAGTGATGGTTTGGGGTGCCATGTCATCTGCTGGTGTTGGTCCACTGTGTTTTCTGAGGTCCAAGGTCAATACAGCCGTATACCAGGAGGAGTATACCAGAGTTTTAGAGCACTTCATGCTTCCTGGTGCTGACCAACTTTATGGAGATGCAGATATCATTTTGCAACAGGACTTGGCACCTGCACACGGTGCCAAAGCTACCAGTACCTGGTTTAAGGACCATGGAATTCCTGTTCTTAATTGGCCAGCAAACGGACCTAGGCCTGACCTATTGTGAAGAGGAAGATGCGATATGCCAGACCCAACAATGCAGAAGAGCTGAGGGGCACTATCAGAGCAACCTGGGCTCTCCTAACACCTGAGCAGTGCCACAGACTGATCGACTCCATGCCACGCTGCATTGCTGCAGTAATTCAGGCAAAAGGAGCCCCAACTAAGTATTGAGTACTGCTCATACTTTTCATGTTCATACTTTTCAGTTGGCCAAGATTTCTAAAAATCCTTTCTTTGTATTGGTCTTAAGTAATATTCTAATTTTCTGAGATACTGAATTTGGGGTTTTCATTAGTTGTCAGTTATAATCATCAAAATTAAAAGAAATAAACACTTGAAATATATCAGTCTGTGTGGAATGAATGTATACATTATACAAGTTTCACTTTTTGAATGGAATTAGTGAAATAAATCAACTTTTTGATGATATTCTAATTATATGACCAGCACCTGTATGTTCCCTTCTGATGATACTCTAGTGTGCATGGTAGCACAGGCTACACATCAAATTATTATTATATAGCATTACTACAGCACAGTTTTTTTTTTACCCTACAAATCTTAAACCCAACATTTTCTCCTCTAACACATTGCTGCATATTTCTCCAGTGGGATGTTTTCTGTATACATTTTATAAAAAAAAATTAAATTATGATGCATGTGGTGCATATGCTTGTCACAATATACAGTTAATCCAGGGGCCGGATAAATAACATAAAGTTCATAATAATGTTCTTCAGTGCAATGCTTGAATAATTCTTAATAAGTTCTCAAATATGTTCTTGTCACAGTTGCTTCTGTGTGAAGTCGAGGAACACAGAGACGATGGAGAGACACGAAGATTAGTCTTTAATAAATCCAAAACAAGCTGGCAGAAACACGCACATAGCACAAAGCATTGACGACACCGGACAAAGGAATAGACAACACTCTAAATACTGAACTAAACTAGGGTCATTAACGGGAAAAACCTGAACCAAATGACTAATCAAATGAGAGAGAAACTAGGTCACGGAGCACATGGGGAGGGAAAACACACCAAAACAAGTCAATATCACACATAACAAACCCCCCCCAGAAAAGTGCATCCTTGCGCAGTAGAAGCAACAGAGGGTGGGACCTTGGGAGGAGGCTTGGGAGAAGGATGAACACCCATAAGGGTGGTGATGAAGAAGGGAGGAGACAGGAGGGACTTGGAGCAGGCGGAGCCAAGTAGGACCCAGGACACAGCCATAAATACGACCCACGGTGGAGCTGATGGAGGGAGGAGCCATGTTGGAGGAAGGGCTGATGACTCCGGGGGGGCCAACCAACGGCAGCAGAGCAGGTTGCGGAGGAGCCCGAGATGGAAAGCCGATGTGCCAGGGTGATGAGGAGGATCCAGAGGACCACGGCGGAACAGGGGGCTCAGGTGACCGAGGCAGAGGCAGGGATCCGGAAGGCCGTGGTGGAGCCGGAGCAGCAGAGGACCGAGGAGGAGCCGAGGGGAAGGAGGAGCCTGACAGAGCCGGAAGGACAAGGAGGAGGAGTGGAGTCCCAAGGCAATGGATGGATGATGACAGACCAAGGCAGTGGGCCTCCAGAGGGACGAGGGAGCCTGGGTGAAGCCAGTGGACTGACTGGCCGCGGCAGAGAGGAGAGAGCTAGGAGCCATGGTGGAGGCACTGGGTCGATGAGCAGAGGCTGCGTCCAGGACTCAGAGGCTGGAGGCATAGGCAAGGGATTCTCCAGCCATGCCGACGATGGCACTGTTCAGATGGTGGGCTGAGGGTGAGCAAAGGGGCTGCCAGATGACAGCGGTGGAGGAGGCAGGAGTGGGAGGGTGGGGAGGGCATTTTTTGAGCCACTGGGCTCTACAGGCTGCAATCCAGAGTAAAAGCCCACCCTGGGCAGAACTTGGGAACGGAAGCCCTCACTGGGTTGGGCTCGGGGACTCGAGCCCTCTCAGGATTGGACTTGGGAATGGGAGCCCTCTCTGGTCCAAACTCAAGAACAGGAGCTCTCTCTGGGCCTAATTCAGGAGCAAGGGCCCTCTCTGGGACAATCTTGGGAATGGAACCCCTCTCTGGGCCGTATTCCAGAACAGGAGCCCTCTCTGGGCTAAACTTGGGAACAGAAGCCCCCTCTGGGCCGTTCTTGGGAACGGAAGCCCTCTCTGGGCCTAATACAGGAACCTAGGCTAAACTCTGGAACAGAAGCCCTCTCTGGGCCGAACTTGGGAACGGAAGCCCCCTCTGGACTGGACTCAGGGACAGAAGACCTCTCTGGGCTGGATGGAGAAATGCGGAGATGAAAGAGAGTCATGAAGAGCAGTCTTAAATAAATCCAAAACAAGGGGTAACACAGGACTGGTAGGAACACACACATAGAAATAACAAAACCGGACAAAGGAATCAAGGAACAGACAACACTTTAAATACTGAACTAAATGTGGGCAATTAATGGGACACACCTGAACCAAATGAGAAATCAAACGAGAGGAAAACTAGGTCACAGAGCACAAGGGGAGGGAAAACACACCAAAACAGGTCCATAAGCATCACAGTTAATATAAGCAATAAGCAACAACCTTTTTTTTCTTAAGAAAAAAGTGAGTCTTTATCTGACTGAATACATGATTGAAGACACACTGATAAACTCAAAATTATCAAAATTCCAGATTACCCAAATAATCATAAAAAGTGCACACACTATTTTCGTTATGACCGACTTGACTGGCACTTCGGCTTTGTGTTTTTAATGTGCAGTGTTTTTTAACTGTTACTTTTAAAGAGCCTTGTAGTAATGGGAAACTGTTGATAAAATGCATAAAACTAACTTGTCTCAAGTTGCAGTGGCCTGTTTTATAATTTTTTTTGCTGTGTTTTTGCATTCTCTTCTTAGTGAATTTTTTGGAATAAACATTTTATTAACTTGTTTCCTAAGTTAAAATATAAAAATGGCAGTTAAGAAGACTTTTTCATAAGAATGTTTTGTGAATCCACCCCTAGTTGTACAATGGTTGATACTGGGGCTGTGAACAAGCAATGCATTATGTTTAATCAACTTTGGGTTATATTACGATAATCACAATGTCCTGATTTCAAGTTAAACCTAGGTCTCTAGAATACTCCCTGGAGATATTTCATATTTAATTATGATGTTTTGCATTTTGGTAAAAATAACAAGTTGTAGAGATCAACCTTTTGACAAGACTCCATGAACTCCTCAACGGTGATCACTCCATCACGGCTTCTGTCCATTTTCTGGAAAAAGTTTATAAAGTTCAAGATGCATTATTGAATCCTTGAAAATAGGTGAAAATCCTTTAGTTCAATCAATATACAGTGTTTTGAAAATTTATTTTCCCCATCCTGATATATTTTGTTTGTTTGTTTTTTGAATATTTCATACAAAATAGTTTTAGATCAGATGAAATGCAACATAAAACAAGCAACCTAAGTAAACACATAATACAGTTTATATTTATTTATTTAGTCATTCATTTTAAAGCAAAAAGTTATTACACAGCTGTCACCCATGTGAAAAAAAACTATTTGCTCTATTAAACTTAAAATCCAGTTGTGCCACCTTTAGCAGAAATAACAGCAACCATACGCTTCTGATACTGGAGATTAGTCTTTAGCAGTGCTGTGGTGGTATTTTGCCCCACTCTTCTTTTCAGAACTGCTTTAGTTCTGCTACATTAGAGAGCATTTGAGTGTGAACTACCCATTTAAGGTCCTGCTACAGCATATCAATTAGGATCAAATCAGGACTTTGACTAGACCACTCCAAAACAGCTATTCCATGATGGACGACTACTATGCTTTGGATCATTGTCTAGCTATACAATCCAGTTGCACATACAGACTGAAGACCATAAATTCTCCATTTTGGGGGATTTTTTTGTAGACTGATAAGTCGAAAGGGGAACTGTTTAGACGAGAGGGGTCCTGTTACATCTGGTATAAACTAAACACTAAATTCCACTAAAAGAAAATCAGATGAACAGATTTTCTTGTAGAGAGCAGAATTGTGCTTTAATAACAAATACTAACCAATTTCAAAAGAAATGTGAAATATAACATATACACAATTTTTTTTGCGGTCTTGCTAGGAGATCATACAGCACCCAAAAGACAACAGCATGCAAAACAAACCTTATGCTGGTCCACCAGCACACCTGCTTACCGTGCTGGGGACTAGCAACCAGCATCCCATGCTGGTGACCAACAAACCAGCATCAAATGCTGGGATCCAGCAAACCCGCAACCAGCATCCCCAAGCATGCAAAACACACCTTATGCAGGGGACAAGCAATGCTGGATTTTTCATCACGGTTTCCATATATTTGAGATGAGCTACTGTCCCCTAACAGATACAATCTCCTCTGGGATGATGAAGTTCTGGAAAATGTATTGAAACAATACAATAGTTCAGCATTCTGGAATGTACTGGGTAGCCCCACCAGAGGAAGCAGTTTACAAGCCTTTGATAATACATCTACTAGGACTAAGATTATCATACATCTTTCTGCTGATGGCAAAGTCCACTCATAGGTATCCTAGAAAACCAACTTCCCAGAAAACAAAAACGCATGGATAGACGTAAGAGACTTTAGTGGTTCAAATCGTACTTATCTGACCACCATCAGTTCGTAGCAGTGAATGAATAGGTATCATATCGATCACAAGTGCAGTATGGAGTACCTCAAGGCTCAGTACTAGGGCCGTTACTTTTTACATGTTATCCTTGGGAAATATCATCAGGAAACACGGGGTTAGCTTTCACTGTTATGCTGATGATACTCAACTCTATATTTTTTTTGCGGCCCGGTGCAACATGCCAAATTGAGAAACTAACGGAATGCATAGTCGATATAAAAAACTAGATGACGAGTAATTTCTTACTGCTAAATTCTGAAAAACAGAGGTGTTAATTATCTGACCTAAAAACCCCACATGTAATAACACTAACTAACACTTGACGGCTGTTCTGCCGATTCTTTTTCATCAGTTAGGAACCTAGGTTTACTGTTTGATAGCAATCTTTCATTTGAAAGCCATATCTCTAGCATCTGTAAAACTGTGTTTTTCCATCTTAAAAACATATCTAAATTGCGACCTATGCTCTCAACGTCAAATGCAGAAATGCTAATTCATGTGTTTATGACCTCAAGGTTAGACTATTTTAAGTGCTTTATTAGGTGGTTGTTCTGCACGCTTAATAAGCAAACTACAGATGGTCCAAAATGCAGCAGCTAGAGTTCTTACTAGAACTCTAGTGTCACGGTTCATGGATCTGTGTGCTCATTCTGTGTTCGTCTATGGGGTGGGTCCGCTCGTTGTGCTTGTCAGCGTTGCCTAGCACCTGACGAGGTAATCAGGACGGTTACAGCTGTAGCTCGTCTGCACTGCCTATAACTGGCTGGCGTTTCTGTGATGCATTGTCAGATCGTTGTTTCTCTAGTGGTTCGTTAATTCTCTGTGTCAGTCTTCCAGGTCCGGAGGCTGTTCTCGCCTGATCACGTTTCTGTAGATTCTCTGACGGGTCCGGACTGTATTCTCTGCCCGGGCTGGAAACTCTGTCCTGCCGGGTTTACTGCACCTGCACGGCCGCTGAGATCTGCACCTGCACGGCCGATAGATCTACACCTGCACGGCCAATGTTTTCTTCACATCCACTGTATTTTGGAGTGTTCCAAATAAAGATTCTGTTTTTTCACTCGCTATTGGATCTCGAGCTTTCTGTACCGTGACATCTAGTAAGAACATCTATCAAACTCTATCAAACATCGTGTAGATTTTAAAATCTTGTTAATTACTTATAAAGCCCTGAATGTATATTGGTAATTACTTATACAGCTCCTCAGTACTTGAGCAAGCTCTTATCACATAGTATTATATAGTCATATAGTCTTCCACGTCTGCTGTGTTCCCAAAACTCTGGCCGTTTGATAATCGACAATCGATAATCAAAATCAACTGCGGGCGGCAGATCCTTTTCCTATTTAGCGCACAAACTCTGGAACAATTCACCTAACACTGTTCGGGAGGCAGAAACACTCTGTCAGTTTAAATCTAGATTAAAGACCCACCTCTTCAACCTGGCGTACACATAACACACTCATATGCTTCTATCATTCAAATCCGTTAAAGGCTTGTTAGGCTGCATTAATTAGATCAACCGGAACCGGGAACACTTCTCATAACACACAATGTACTCATTACATCGTAAGAAGAATGGCATCTACGCTAATATTTGTCTGTTTCTTTTTTATTCTGTTTCTCAGTCTGTGTCCGGATCAGATAGTGGATCGGTGCCGGGAGATGATGTCCGCAGCCCTGATCGTCAGGCAGAGGCCTGGACACCTGGATGAGCACCGTGGACATATCGCCAGTGAAGACCTCGAATAAAAATACAATAAAACTTGAAATAAAACAAAATAACAAAAAATATAATAAAATACCTAACTACATAATACTATTAGTGTTAGAAATATAATACATTTAAAATTTTAATTAAAACAATAAGTAAACAAAAAATAAACAATAATCTCCTGGCCAGAGGAGAACTGGCCCCCCGACTGAGCCTGGTTTCTCCCAAGGTTTTTTCTCCATTCTGTCAAAGAGGGAGTTTTGGTTCCCTATCTGTCGGTCACTACAAGTTATGTCGTGATTGCATAGGGTATTTACTTGGAAGCCGCAATCAATCATCTCTGATTTTGAGACAAATCACCAATGAAATTGGCTAGTGGATTTTTCATACCTGAGCCACTCCCCGTGCATACGGGTATAAAAGGGCGACAGGTGCATCCACTCATTAGATTTTTGCTTCGGAGCCGAGAACGAGTCCCTGGCAACCAGCGATGGTTCAAGATTGTGGCATGGGGACAAAATGTCTCCATTCCCTCCATCGGGGAATGGGGGTTTTGTACGTAACCTAGACATTCCAGCAGTGTAGGCTATATGATTTTTTAGCCAATTAAAAGTAAGATATAAGAAAATGATTTTTGTCAATTAGACATAATAGATATTATTAGGCCTATTATTATTATTATCATACGCTGTATGTTTCATTAATACTTGAAGCCGGAGGGTGCTCTCGCGCAGAAAGTCCAAAGCCGCTCATGAGATGTAATAGCCTATTAACTTTTGCCATGCCAGAAAATCCCTAATATGGACAAAGGCATCCCGCTATTGGAAAGCTGAATAACAAGCATAAACCTTAACAGATGAAACGTGAAGACAATAAACGATTGCAACAATGTGGACCGGCACCAAGGGAGGGGGTACACATTTGCGGGCTATGCTCTCCCAAACGAGTTGCTGTGCCCCCCACTTTCCATCCTCTCCCCTCATTGCTGAACGTGATCGATTTCAAAGCGAAGGTGAAACCAATAACACAGCGCAAATAAGAAAGCGATTATACGCTTCAGGAAATGCACGCAATCACAGATTGCACGCTTCCCACTGAAACCCCCCCAAGCACACACACACTGTGTGATGCACACAACAAGATTTGTGACCTCCCTAGAAATTCCCCCCCTGATGGAGGTGCCCTGGCACTGGCTCTGGGTTTATGTGTGTTTTTCAAGTCTTTTATATGAATGATACATTGGTAATTGAAATAGCATTAGTTACAGTATATAAGCTTTGAAATATATTTTCTGCCTTATTCTGTGATAAAAATGGAAAAAGTGTTTGTAGTATATAAACTATCATACTGATTATATAACCATAATGTAGAGCCTCGTCACGCAAGATGATTGAAAAACAGCACATTTTTAAGGAACTTTTCCTCCTTTCATTTGCCAGGTCATAAATGCCAACCAACTAAAGAAAAGTGGCGCCACTATGTCTGGAAATACCCCCTTTTTCTTATCTCTGCAAGGATTGAGATTTTCCAGAACCCAAGGGACTGACTTTTGCACGACCTCAGAGCCCCTCCCTCTCCTCCTTGAGAAGCTCCAGCGCACGCTTTTTAGTTGGGAGACATATATATTAATGTTATACTCTGTCTTTCATATGCTTGGTGTGATTTATTTAGAATGTAGGATGTTCTAATCTGTGCCTTAACCTGTGTAGTAGATACAATTAGTAGATGTACTTTGTGTGTCCAATGCGGAATGTTTGGTCTTGATCGAAAGCTGTCGTCATCAGCAATAAGTTGGTGTGGATGACAGTTAACCTTTAGCATCATAATGAATGATTACAGCACGTATAGAGGTCTGTAAGTATATCTTCCTTCATGTAATGAATTAAATATCAGATGATGTAGGCGAGGCAAAAGGAAGCCGTGCGGGGCGGGGCTCCGCCCCACAAGAACAATCTGATTGGGACAGCCGCCGTGGGCGGATCCAAACTAGTGCAGCTTAAAATGAACAACAAAGCTTTGAGCACCAGTCTGCTTTTTACTTGCTCGCTTACTGACGATCCGGAAGCTGGTCGCGCTGGACCACCGCCTTACCATCAGGCTGAAGACACCATCTAAAAGCATTCAACACTTCGTCAAAGTTATAACAACTCGAAACGAACAGGTCAACAGCTTCAGCGCTCCAACAAAGAAACTAAGACCGCAAGAGGGCTTCCCCAGTGACGTCACGCAGCAGCGATGTAAGCCATCGGAGATTTCCAGGAAACACGAAGGAAACACGTGGGATGGAAAAAAGATCTTCGGCCAGCTTAACGTAAACCAAGTATCAAACAAAATCTCTATTCTTACTGAACTGGTGAATTGATCTGTATGCAAGAGACAGCAAAGTCTCTGCCGTGATCTTCCTCTCGCAAAGTTACAAGATAGAAAAGAGTGCTCGCTTTAAACTTTCTTCTAACATTACTCACAAAACTCCTGGTATGTGTGTGTATGTGTTTATGTTTTTATTAAGTTAGTCCATGTATTGTAGAATAGCAGTTAGCAAATAAACCTTGTTTCATTGATAAAGAATGATGTCTTGGAATGTGTGATTTTCTATGTTCAAACTAATTGCCAAGATCACGTTACCTAGCTCAAATGGTATAAAACCCTTTATTTTGCCTTATCGTTGGCCACGAAAGCAAGATAAGCTTTGCTTGTTTCCGCGATTGCCGTTGCCATGGTTGTGTACGTACATATGGCTGTGGAGATTTCAAAATGGTGAACCTCCCCCATATATAAATTGCGGGCATCAGAGAGCCGCTATTATGTCTGGCATTGAAACTGCGTTTGAATGCATGATTGCATTTTACAAGATTAGATTGTCAGTAGTGCTCAGGATCTGCAAATCATTCGCCATCGACCTCAGACATCTCTCCTTACTCTGTTTATGTGGTAAGCTAAATTTTATGTACTGTAATTTTACAGGCAACCGTTAACAATCGTTATTTGTTTTCCGTCCCTTTCTGAATAATGATTCATGCCTTGGGCACACCCTCTAACTGCCCCCTCCCCCCAATTTGTCCCTCCCCCAGTAAAAAAAATCCCAACCTTGCCCCTGTTTAAATGGGAAAGGAATTGTAAGAGAGAATTTATGATTGTTCCATCCTGGTGCCGTAAAGGTTCAAACAACTGCAGAATATGGCCAGAGAGAGATGAGAGATAATGAATCCTGCTTTGGCTTTCTCTGTGGGAAATAGGTAAGGATTAATTTCAAGCATGATGGAACACCCTTGCAATCCCTCACTGTCCCCTGAGTATGGCACTGAAGTGAAACGAATCCAACATTCAGCACCGATGGCAGCAATAAAAAAGGGCTGGGTGAAGAACTGTATGAGGGAGTGTTGATGCACTGGTTTTATAGGGGTTGGACAAGGTCACACAAAAAAAGTTAGGATTGCCCAACAAAAAAGCAATTCCTGCTTCAGTTTTTTTATGGTTGGAGTGAACGTGTCCAGGCCCAGTCTCATTGGATCCATGCTGTTACGGTCTTGTCTTTTGACACAGAAGGTGACGAAGGTTGTTACAGTGAGTGGTATTTATTAGACAATCAGTGGTGGTAATAATTAAACACTATGAGGATGGTGAGTAGAACACATTAACATCGGCAGTGAAGAAGCACAGCCAATAACAATCCTTTCTTACAGGTGTCCGAAGAAGATGATCAGACCAGACAATGAAGGTGTTTTGATATATATATGTAGAGATAGATAGATACAATCCGTAACTGAGGTTGTGATGAGGATCAGGTGACGATTATCCATATTCTGGTGAATGAGACGGGGTGCAGAACCAGCTGGAGGTGTGACATCACAACTGTGCAAGTCCAAGAGCTTATGAAATGGCTTTGTAACCCTTTCTGGACTGCCATTTCAATCACCTTCTTCCTTATAATTTCTGCAATTTATTTCACCTTTGGCATGATGTTATTGCTTAACTAATTTTAACCAGCTTGCTCTTTAAAAAGTGTTATGTTTATATTTAATTGAACTAGGCTGGCAGTAATTAGGCCTGGATATATCTAGTTCAGCTGAACCCCATTATGAATGCATTTTCATAGATTTGGGGATTTTTTCTGAATTTTTTATTTTGTCCCCATTTTTTTATGAGCTGAACTCAAAGATGGAAGACTTTTTCTATGTACACAAAAGGCCTATTTCTCTCAAATATTGTTCACAAATCTGTCTAAATCTGTGTAAGTGAGCACTTTGTCGAGATAATCCATACACCTCAAAGGTGTGGTATATCAAGATGCTGATTAGACAGCATGATTATTGCACAGGTGTGCCTTAGGCTGGCCACAATAAAAGGACATTCTAAAATGTGCAGTTTTATTGTATTGGGAGATCCAGGGGGGGTGCAAAAAACAGTCAGTATATGGTGTGACCACCATTTGCCTCACGCAGTGCAACACATCTCCTTCGCATTGAGTTGATCAGGTTGTTGATTGTGGCCTGTGGGATGTTGGTCCAGTCCTCTTCAGTGCCTGTGTGAAGTTGCTGGATATTGGCAGGAACTGGAACATGCTATTGTATACGCCGATCCAGAGCATCCCAAACATGCTCAATGGGTGACATGTCCGGTGAGTATGCTGGCCATGCAAGAACTGGGATGTTTTCAGCTTCCAGGAATTGTGTACAGATCCCTGCAGCATGGGGCCGTGCATTATCATGCTACAACATGAGGTGATGGTCGTGGATGAATGGCACAACAATGGGCCTCAGGAGCTCGTCACGGTATCTCTGTGCATTCAAAATGCCATCAATGTCCATAACATACGCCTGCCCATACCATAACCCCACCACCACCATGGGCCACTCAATCCACAACGATGACATCGGCAAACCACTCACCCACACGACGCCATACACGCTGTCTGCCATCTGTCCTGTACAGTGAAAACCAGAATTCATCCGTTAAGGAAACACCTCCCCAAAGTGCCAGACGCCATCGAATGTGAGCATTTTCCCACTCAAGTCGGTTACAACGACGAACTACAGTCAGGTCGAGACCCCAATGAGGATGACGAGCATGCAGATGAGCTTCCCTGAGACAGTTTCTGACAGTTTGTGCAGAAATTCTTTGGTTATGCAAACCGATTGTTGCAGCAGCTGTCCGGGTGGCTGTCTCAGACGATCTTGGAGGTGAAGATGCTGGATGTGGAGGTCCTGGGCTGGTGTGGTTACACGTGGTCTGCGGTTGTGAGGCCGGTTGGATGTACTGCCAAATTCTCTGAAACGCCTTTGGAGACGGCTTATGGTAGAGAAATTAACATTGAATTCATGGGCAACAGCTCTGGTGGACATTCCTGCAGTCAGCATGCCAATTGCACGCTCCCTCAAAACTTGCGATATCTGTGGCATTGTGCTGTGTGATAAAACTGCACATTTTAGAGCGTCCTTTTAATGTGGCCAGCCTAAGGCACACCTGTGTAATAATCATGCTATCTAATCAGCATCTTGAAATGCTACACTTGTGAGGTGGATGGATTATCTCGGCAAAGGAGAAGTGCTCACTAACACAGATTTAGACAGATTTGTGAACAAAATTTGACTGAAATAGGCCTTTTGTGAACATAGAAAAAATCTGAGATCTTTGAGTTCAGCTCATTAAAAAAAGGGGACAAAATCAAAAGTGTTGCATTTATAATTTTGTTCAGTATATTTTGTTTTCATTTTTTAAACAATTAAGCATGAGATATGAACAAAAATGGAATGAATCAGGATGGAGGAAAATACATTTTCACAGCACTGAATGCATTCATTTTTATTAATTGCAGCTGATGTGAAGAGAGAACATGGAGTTCCTTTTGTAATAGTGTTCCATACTGTTTTTAGCTAACAAAAAATGTTTGGGTGCAAGAAATGTAAAGACAAAACATGGACATTAATGAACATCCTGTGTGTTTGCGTTCACCTGAAAGAAGTTTTCCACATGTTCTCTGGGAGTATCATCATGTATGGAGGGATTCACATACTTCCCCATCAAATTATAAATCGACTCCATAATCTTCATCATCTCCTAGGAGACCGAAACCACAAACACACATATACTTTTACATTAGTCTTTCTAGACACCACACTGATCAAAGCTTCATTTCAAGTACCTCTCTTTTGATGAATCCATCTTTATCAAGATCATAGAAATTAAATGCCCAATTAAGCCGGTCATGTATTGAGCCTCTAAGGATCAGTGACAGACCAGCAACAAACTCCTGTAAAATGACAATAATAAGAATTATAAATCTGTCAGGAAACAAACAAAAAAACGCATTCAATCTAGAAGACAGGTGACAAGATTTGCTGTAGACCCACCACTCTGCACATTTATGTCTCTCTTAAACACACTTAATTCAGCTCATAGATCTTCTCCTTACCAGTTGATGATATGAATCAAGTGTGTTAGATAAGATAGACATAGAAAATACAGAGTGGTCCATCCTCAGGACCAGAATTTAAAAAAATCTGTAATGTCACTTACCTTAAAACTCAAACAGCCATTCATATTAGTGTCAAATGCCTCAAAGAGGTAATGTGCATAAATGCTTGAATCTGACAGAGAGAAAGAAAAAGGAATTGAACAATGCTTTATATGTGTGTGTGTGTGTGTGTGTGTGTTAATGTGGTTTATGAGGACAACAAGTTGTATAATGACATAGGTATGACATAGGTATTACAAGGAGAAGGTGATTTATGAGGACATTTTCAGTGTCCCCATAATTCAAAATGCTTATAAATCATACAGAGTAAGTATTTTGTTGGAAAGTAGAAATGCACCGTTTCCTGTGAGGGCTAAGTTTAGGTGTAGGGTAGGTGTAGGGCAATAGCACATACAGTTTGTACAGTATAAAAACCATTACGCCTATGGAGAGTCCCCGTAAACCATAAAAACCAATATGTGTGTGTGTGTGTGTGTGTGTGTGTGTTGAGGCAGCGCTGACTGCTATCAACCACGTCCATAGGTGGTGGATAATGAACAACCCTTCGGATACGAAGGTAAGCTACGAAATAAGCTGGGGGCTCCGTGCGGTGGTTCCCAGTCGAATAAGTAGCCGTGAACCAACAGCGGAGGTCTATCAGGTATGGAGGGACTAGATGAGTGGCATCACTAGATCCACTGCAAATACTCCATTTATGCCAATGATACTCCTCGACATGGCGAGTGCAGTCCGCCATCAACTAAGACTGCTGCCCCCACTGCTCTGTGGGTCGTCTTCTGTGAGTATTTCATCTCCTTAAGATAAGGCTGCCTTGGGGACACGCGAGAGGCAGGCTCAACAGACTGAGACCTGGCAGCCCCCTGCAACTCCATCGTCCATCTAGTTGTCTAGATTTCATCTTCTGCCACTGGAAATTGGATTCTGGAGTGGAGATGTGGAGATAGGGTCTGCGCACCCCTCTCTTCACTTTAAATCCACTCTCTGAGTAAGCTATCACTTCAACGTACAAGCCCTTCGGCGACAGGGTAAAGGTGATGGAGGCAGGTCTTGGACCAGACTGGCAGCCTCTAGGCCTGAGCCCTGCACGGAGGCGGCACAAGCGTGATGGTCATTGTGTGGACTGGTCGGAACAGCGTCCTCCTTCGGCAGCTTCTTGTGCGACTGAGCAGCCCTTTTTAGGGTCCGCACTGCTCACCCCCTGCTGAGGGAAGGGTCTAGAAAAGGGTCTAGAAGGGTCTAGAAAAGGTGACCCAAACATTGCCTGTTCCCTATACTCCTGGGCAGCCCACCGCTGTTGCCAAGGCATCCCATTATGCGGTCGAAAATATAAAGTGAAATTATTAATCTTGGCTACATGGAACGTACGCACACTTCTTGATGGGCAGAATGGTGCTGACAGACCCCGCAGGCGCACTGCCATGATTGCGAGCGAGCTTAAAAAATACAACATTGACATTGCAGCTTTGAGTGAGACCCGGTTTGCAGGAGAGGACTCACTAATAGAAGTCGGGCAAGGATACACCTTCTTCTGGAAGGGCCTTCCAGAAGACACCCACCGTCTAAATGGGGTAGGTTTTGCCATTAAAAGCAAACTGCTCCAGAACATTCCAGAGTCTCCTGTGGGAATCAGTAAGCGGCTGATGACTTGGCGCATTCCCCTTGCGAAGGGTCGCTATGCAACCTTGATAAGCGCATATGCACCGACACTGGATGCTGAAGAAAGCATTAAATAAGCTTTTTCTGAGTCTCTTGACACAGTTCTCCTCAAAGTTCCTCACACTGATAAACTTGTGCTTCTGGGAGACTTCAATGCCAGAGTAGGCACCAACAATATGCTTTGGTCTGGGGTAATTGGGAAACATGGATTAGGCAACATGAACAGGAATGGCCTACGACTTCTCTCCCTCTGCTCTGAGCACAAACTGGTCATAACCAATACAACTTTTCAATTGAAAAACAAATACAAAGCATCATGGATGCACCCCAGATCCAAACACTGGCACCTACTGGACTATATCATAACCTGGTAACAAGATCTACATGAAATCTCCATCACCCGAGCAATGCGTGGTGCGGAGTGCTGGACAGATCATTGGCTGATCAGATCCAAGATACACCTTACAATCCGACCTCAACACACTAGGCACCAACCCTCAAGACGGCTCAATTTCCAGGCCCTAAAATCCCCTGACATCACTGCATCATACCGTTGCTGCTTGGCTGATAACCTTTCCTCCGCTTTTATTCATCCCCTACACAATACAGCGGAAAGTGCATGGGCTAATCTTAGCTCAGCTATACAACAAGCCACTACTGACACAATTGGATTCACTTCCAAACGTCACCAGGACTGGTTTGATGACAGCTCCCCTGAAATACTTAACCTTCTGGAGCAGAAGCGTAAAGCCTTTCCTGCCCACCTCTCCAATCCACATTCTCCCTCTCTGCGCTCACACTGGAGTAATATCCATGCCGAGGTGCAACGGATTTTAACACCCTCCTCAATCATAACAACCCGACTGACCCCACTGTCCTGCAGCGCCTCCCAAAGCTCCCACCTGTGCATGAGCTTGATGACCCACCCAGGTTCTCAGAAGTCCTCGCAGCAGTACGAAGCCTCAAGGACAATAAGTCTGCTGGTCCTGATGGAATCCCTGCAGAGGCTCTAAAGAATGGCAGTTACCTGCTCACCAAAAGCCTCCACCAACTCATCCAGATAATATGGGCACAAAAAACTGTCCCTCAAGACTGGAAAGACTCACATATTGTTACCATTCATAAGAAAAAGGGTGACAAGTCCATCTGTGGTAACAGCCGTGGCATATCCCTGCTCTCTGTGGCAAGGAAAGTATTAGCGAGGATCATGCTGGCCGTTTAACCAAGAACATCACCGAAAGGATCCTTCCTGAGTCACAGTGCGGCTTCAGGAAGGATCGGTCCACCTCTGACATGATATTTGTCCTGCGCCAATTGCAGGAGAAGGCCAGAGAACAGAACAAAGACCTGTTCATTGCCTTCATCGACCTGGCAAAGGCTTTTAACACCATTGACCGCCAAGTCCTTTGGGTCATTCTTGAGAAGTTTGAGGTGCCACCAATGTTTCTGGACATCCTACAACAGTTTCACGTTGGCATGCAAGCTCGTGTGATTGTGGGTACATCTCAATCCTCCTCTTTTCCTGTGCAGGTAGGAGTAAAACAGGGGTGTGTACTGGCTCCAGTGATCTTCAACCTTTTCCTGGCAGCAGTCACCCTCCTTTCCCGCAACTCCCTCAGTCCCGACGAGGGTGTCTGCCTACAGTTTCGTCTGGACGGGAATCTCTTCAACCTCCGCCGCTTGAAAGCCATCACCAAGACCACCACCATCAAAATTCATGAACTGCAATACGCTGATGACTGTGCCCTCCTAGCCCACAGCCCTACTGAAATGCAGCACACACTGGATATTATATGCGCAGTCTACCAAGCTTGTGGCCTACAAGTTAACATCCAAAAGACAGAGATCATTGCACAGACCACGGTTGCCACCCCCACACCCCCTGAATTCTACATCCACGGCACACCAGTAAAGGTTGTTCAGCACTTCTGCTACCTTGGAAGCATCCTAACTCCCACCTGCCTCATTGACAATGAGATCCAAACACGCATAAATCTCGCCTCCTCTGCCTTCGGTAAACTTCGATCTCGAGTCTTTGTTAATAATGATCTCCGTACCTTCACTAAAGCGGCTGTCTACCAGGCAGTTTGTGTTTCCACCCTGCTGTTTGGTGCAGAAGCTTAGACTCCCTACCGCAGGCATATTCGGTGTCTCGAGGGCTTTCACATCAGATGCCTCCAGCGCATACTAGGTGTCACATGGAAAGACAAAATCCCCCACACGGACATCCTACAGTGCACCAACTCCAACAGTATGGAGGCAACCCTTGCTAGGTGGCAACTGCGATGGGTTGGACATGTTATCCGCATGCCCTCCCACCGCCTACCCCGGCAGCTTCTCTATGGGCAGATATACGCAGCTAACAGGAGACCTGGGGGTCAGAACGTCGCTACAAGGACCATCTTAAGGGGACCCTGAAAAGCTGCGGCATCAACCCTGGAGTCCTGGAAACAACAGCTGCCAACCGGCAGGCATGGAGCTCTGCATTAGGGTTGTGTCGGTGAGGAAATTTTCCCACCGGTTAATCGACCTGATGTCACACCGGTTATAACGTATCACCGTGGTGGGGGGTCATTTGAGTTTTCCCTCTTTTCCTCCAATGTTTTTTTTTAAACATCACATCAGGGATGTCTAATAGATCGCTCGTGAAGGCAATGCTGGAAGATGCGCTTTAGGTCAGTATTTCTCATCCAGGGGGGCAAGAGATAAAACTACAATATAATATATTCACTAATATTATGACTCGCCTGTTAAGTCATGGAAGAAATATAGGCTATAAATAAATAACAGTACCACCTCTCTACATATTCTGTGTTTCGGAGCAGCAAAACTTCTCTCATCGCGCTGTGTGAATCTGAATCGCGGCTCAAAAACTATGAGCAAACATCAGCTCTCAGCTGGATAAAAGAAGCCAGTGTCACACTAGTAGTTTTGATGGAAGACTATTGTAATGAAGGTAAAGCGGATTACAGTGATATGATAGGCGCGCATTATGTCCGTTATAAATGATGCGCAAATGAACCATGTATGTGCGCTCTCGGTTCACTCATATTTCTGCTTGAATACAGCGAGTGTTTTATAACGGATGCTCGCGTGTGTTGGAGAAGTTAGTGAGGATCAGTGGTGTTTATATGCACACGGGCATCAGACTCTAAACAGCTTGTTCTTCCAGAAGAACTACTGATGGCATCATGAATAGTGAATAAAAATAAAACATATTATTTTTTATTATTAAATTAATGCAACAAAGATACATCCCAACACGCCTTTTTAATAATTTTGTAATAATTTTGTAATAATTTTATTTAATATGTATTTTATCATTTATTTACTTTTCACTTGGTAGATCTCGATGAGTTTCTCATTTGAAAAGATTAAAGATTTTGAATTAGATTAATGTCAGACTCCGAAGTCAACAGGCTTAAAACGGGCGCTTTTACATGTTTTCGTTTTGAAACTCTTCCGCATCGTCTTGTCTGTGTCACCTCACTCTTCTTGTCTGTGTCACCTCACTCTTCTTGTCTGTCATCTCTCTTTACGTGATAAATGAAATCTGATCTGTGATGTAGAGGTCTGCGGGACTATTTTAGGTTTTATTCCGCACCCACCCGCTCCCGCGATATATTCACCGTTTGTTCACATTTATGATGAAAGACAGAGAGATAGGATAACAAATAAAAGTCTAGTTTGCAAAAAACTTTATTTATTTTATTCGTCTATTTTAAGAGTCTTGAATTTATTGACAGAAAAATGTAAATAACATTTTGCTGCCAACACGGAATAAAGTGTCTCAGAGAGAAAAAAAGTTATATAAAAAATGGTAATCCTTATTTTTATTCGTTTTGTCAGGATATAATTCGTTTATGCTAACATTCAGCCTACAACACAATAGGAAAAAAATATAGGTTTAGCCTAATATCTATTTTATTAGTCTTGTCAAAATACTAAATTAATTTAACATCTTGCTGTTAACAGAGTGAAAAGCGCAGCAGAGAAAAATAAATACATTTGACACAGTCTGTCATTTAAAATGATAGAATGAGCATAATACAAAAAAAAGAATAAAGGAAAGACATGTTGAACATCCTTCAAAGACATCTACACTTTGCTCGACCCTTATTCTGCTCTGTCACCCAATCACAACCTGCCTGTTCTGTCTGAAAGCCGTATATTATCTCTGCTAGCCTGCTCTGAGCATCGTTGCACATGCTGTGCACAGACCCCGCAAATAAAACAAAGCACTGGTTCATGTTAATGCGTGCAGCGCGTGCAGAACGGTCGGAGTGCAGGCTGTGCTGATTGATAAGAATAAAGCGCATATATGCTGTTCTGAAAGGACGTCTGGGAACGGGATATTGTTAGACCTCCGTTACCATTCAAATTGCACCAGAGTTACCGACTGTTACCGCATTGTATTCGGGAAATTAATCCCGCAGCAAAATCTGGTCAGACAGCCGCGGCAATGCAGACCTAGACTGCTGTGATGAACGACTCTCCTTCGTTCAGTGCATTGCATTGAGCAGCCGCGTTTAAAATTTTAATTGTAGTGCCTCTAACTGTACAAAATTCTTTTTATTACTATAAAAAAAACAATCTAAACGACGGTGGCAGACGGTGCCATGGTGAGCAAGTGACGTAACGGTGTTGCAGCTTAATACCGGTATAACCGTCATCACCGTCTATCGCGGCAAGCCTACTCTGCATGCGATCTGGGGGTCCAACAGATCGAATTACAGCGCGCCCAACACAGAACTGTGTTACATCAGCGCAGATACCAACGCGCACAGCCACAACCACATCCATCCCCAGACTCAGCATTCACATGTCCTGAATGTGGCAGGTCATGTGGCTCTCGGATTGGGCTTTACAGCCACCTTCAATGGCACCGTCGACAGCAGCAGCTGTCTCAACATTCCAATAAAGTATTCTAGAAGTGACGCCATCTTCGTAATCGATGGACTGCCTAAGAAGAAGAAGTGTGTGTGTATGTATGTGTGCATGTATAAGATGCAAATGGAATTTATATATACAGTATATGCATTGTGTTATATGTGATTCAGTGACTAAGGGAAAAATAATCATGTTTATTCTAGCCCATAAGGTTGTGTAGATATGAGCACAAATGTGTTATTCCAATTCAACCAGTGGTCCCCAGCTCAAAATAGTTATTTTTACTCTGTTTTTCTCAAGAAAGATAAGCGTAGTGAAGAAAGCAAAAATATTAAATGTCATAGATGTATTTACTGTGTTCTATGTAACTGTCTTGGTAGAGGGAAACAACATTATTTATTCTTCAGACATCCCCCTTTAAAACCAATAAGTATCAGCTGTATGCAAATGTGACCAATATTTGATTTTCGACCACTGGAAATGGGTAATAATCAACAATCTTAACATAGAGCCATGTTGAGATCCCCATATCTCTGGGACTGAACTACAAATCATATTGAACATCTTTAATACATCTTAAGTTACAGACATGCAAACTTTGGAAAAATAATATTTATGTTATTCCAACAAGTTTGTTCTGTGTGCCATTGTTTTGATAGAAGGAAACCTAATACATTTCTAGTTTCAACATTATTTTGTGTTCTTCAGACATTCCTCTTCAAAATAAATTTTAAAAAAAAGTACAATCTGTATGCAAAGTGACCCACACACTGAAAATGTGTACAATTTAACAAACTGCTCCTGGAGCCATATTGAGTCCAAAATTGCTGGAATTTAACCACGTAGGGCCTTAAAAATGTAGCAGCCGAAAGGAAGTTTGTAAAGACCCACAGTCTGAAAGGGCATTAATATATCTTTAATACTTCTTGAGTTACAGGAATGCAAACTTGCTTTTTCCTATTTTCCAACGATCACCACTGTCACATAATGCAACAAAGACATATCAATTTGTGTGTTAAAATAACATAATGATGCCCCCCCCCCCTCCCCCATTTCATATCTTGACTTTCATCACTGTAAATGTTTATCCTTCTTCAGAAAACATAATGACAAAACCAAGAGTGTGTTTGTGAGTACTGGGTGGGATTTTGGACCCTCCTGCCAAGTTTGAGATCTATGTATAGTTTTTGCTTCAAATAAATTTGGAGATTTTTAATTCAAACTATTAAGAAGATTCTGGCTAAAGCAGTTGGATTCCAGCATCTTTAGTGCTCAGACTCAAAAACAATCATAGCCAAGGTGGATAAAAATTAATACATTGATAATTATAAGAAACTTTATTAACAACAACAAAATACACTGTACTTAGCATTATAATATCAACAAAAACATGACTATATATATATGTGTGTCTCACCTCCCTGTGGGAAGAACTGAGAGTAGATGAGTTTAAACACATCCTCAGTCACCACTCCACTGGGACATTCCTGAAATGCACAACAGATCTTTATAAAAACAACATCATGACACATATTGTAATACAATTAATGATATGACTTTCAGAAAATAATAATAATAATGAAATGTCAATTCTAATTCTGCATTAGAGAAATTAATAAACGATTATTTGTCACACAAAGGGTGATATTCCCAGCTAATGTACTGACTTTCCTGGTTTAATCTACGCAAGTAGAGCAGCATTTACATTTTTGAAGGCCCTGTAGAGGAACTGCAGCTCTTTCTTGCTGAATTCAGTCTCTTCCTCTAGTATTTCCAGATCATCAGGACGATGGCAAACAAAGGATATCTCAAACTCCTCCTCAGTGCTTTCTGTAAGAGAAACATCTCACATTAATAACTGAATGTATGTTACGTTTCTCATCTGTTTTAGATGAAATCCATTACATCACACTAATAGTGAAATGATTTGGGTTTTGTTTTTTAATGAGAGAAGACAGTAGAGCGATGCAGTTGCGCTATGTGTCAACGCACTAACCACAAGGCTATCGGCACAAACATAATTGGTTCAATTTAAGGTGAAGTTTATTACAGTGTGGAGTGTAACACTTTAGTGGTAACACTTTCGAAATATGCAATAAATACATAAACATAGAAAATATATAATAAGTTCAATAAATATGTTTGACTGATTTTCAAAAAGCTCAAAATCACACAACACACAACTTTCTCTGATTAAAAATAGCTGTAAGCAGCAGTGACGGGCCCAAGCACGACACCACCACCCAGTTGCTTTATCAAAACATTGCATGGTGCGAATGTCACACTGCACACGGCTGCCGATCATGAGCCACAATAACCACATCAATCAGCCCTTAAGAGAAAATATAAATAGACTCTTTCTTTTAAACTGTGACCATGGCAACACTGTGCAAGACCAGTGGTGGCGTTTCACAAAACCATAGGGCATGGCGGTGGGGTGGGCGGGGGGTCGTCGTATTGTATCAGACTTTACTGATCAGCGTGCACTTAACATTATTTGAAAGTATTGGAGAGTTTTGTCTGTCATTAGAACGTCTGTAACTGTTCATATCTGAGGCAAGTGCATCAAATGATATGCTTTCATCAACTTTTACAGGTTATTAAATAATGTGTCTTGTAACTATATGAGTGCTTAGATTTTCTTGTTGTTTAATACAATTGGTCAAAATCTCAAAGGCACTTATGCACAGGATATTTGAAACGTACAAAAGTATATTGGCTAGATGGTAAATAACCTACATCAGCCTTAACAGACATAGTGTTTGAGTAAAGAAAACGCTGTACTACTCAAACATCAATTATTTATGTACCCTTGCATTGGAGATCTGTGTCCTGCGGGGTGAAATTACGAGGTTTCACTGAGAGCTTATCATTGGTTAAACATTTATAAAATCCTCTGATTTAAAATAATAATGAATTATAATAGAGATATGAAGTTTGGATATTTTTCACGGCACACCTGACTGCCATACTCTGCCATACGGCAGTGCAAGACATCAAAAATCTTTTTTAAGCATATTACATAAATGAATTGCATTCTGGAACGAAGTATAAAAACTTAAATGAGATATTTGAAAAAGAACTCCGATCAAAATTAGAGAACACTTACAGATACCTCCAAGTTATTGGTGATAATCTGGCACCTTGGGCTAATTTCCTTAATTAAATGAAAAACCTTATTTAACCCTCTCCTATTAGCAGAAAGAATCAAACGGCTAGACTAACCTTTGCTGAGGAGCATGTTGTGTGGACAGAGGAGAACTGCTTAAAAGTTCACTTCAGGTTTAATTTATTTGGGTCTGATGGGAAACATTATGTTTGGCCTCAAACTAGGGAAAAACTGAAGCCCAAGTGCGTAAAGAAGTCAGTGAAAGGTGGAGGAAGAGTCGTGGTTAGGGAGATGTTTTCTGCAGCAGGAGTTGGGTCTAATACAAATATGCAAATGTTGATCAGAACCTCATTCAGCAACATGCGGTTCCTTCCCTGCATTCATCGCCCAAGCAGCCTACAATTTACAAGCAGGACAATGCCCCATGTCACAATACAAAACAGGTAAAGTAGTTCCTTGAACATTGAAATAATGAAATGGCTGGCCTAGAGATGAGATGAATAATCTCTGGAATATACTTGCAGACTAAGTTATGGCTAAGAAACTGAACTGTGGAAGAAGAGTGGACCGAGATCACTGCAGCGCATATGTACTGCGACTACAGATGTCCTTCAAAGCAATTCATAATCATTTCTGACAGCTGTAATCTTAAGAAACTTTTAGTACTTACAGTATCACTGCTGTTGTCTAGTTATGATCGCTGTGTTTTCACGTTTTTGTCAAACATGTTAGTAGAACAGTGGAATACCTAGCTAATCAAATTTTGAACTATGAAGATTAACCATTTTTCAGAAATAAACTGTTTTTTATAGACTGTTCTCCAATTTTGATCCCCACTGTATGTGTTTGGTGACTAGGTAGTCAAAATATGGTGCATATTTCTTATTTTTTGCCAATGATTGACATCCAACAACTCTGAATTTCATGAAATTGTGTTTTAAATGTAACTATTTCTGTCGTTTGATTTGTTACTCTGGCAACACCATTTCAAATATCAAGAAATTTGCAATTTTGCATCAGCTAAGTTTTTCAAGTTTTGAAACAAGTGAGGTAAACAGAAGAGATTTCAAAGTATGTTCACTTCGTTTCATTTGATTTACCATAAATATATTTCCTCGCTGCAGTTGAGCTTATAGCATGCAGGCTCTAATAGATCAATTTTAATAATTAAATTAACTTAACTGTTTTGTTATTATATTACACATCCTGTGCGTAATGCAGAATTTTACAGTGCAAAATAAACTGGAATAATATTTATCCAGTTTGCTTTGTAAAATTGTTCCTTAATGTCCCGATACCAAAGAGTCTGAGTGGAAACTCTCTCTCTCTCTCTCTCTCTCTCTCCTGTAAAGATGAAGGTTAACCCTGCCTTTCTACTCGTACCTGAAGAGAAGTGAAAACAAAGCTGGCTCACCGTCTGTAAAGCACCAGTAGTACAGTGGGAAGAAGGACACGAGCATCAAGAAGTAGAGTCCACCTGATTCCTCTCCAGGCATGAGCTGTTTGAAGCCTCTGTACTCCTGTGACATGATGCTGTCTGTGTGTGTGTGTGTGTGTGTGTGTGTTATGTGTGTGAACACTCCCGCCCACGCGCTCTGACGTCTTTCCATTACTCTTTCATGTCACTTCATGACGGTTTCCAGCAACAAAAGCCTGCATTAGTAATTCATCAGCTTGTTTTGGAATTGCTTGTTTTCAGTCACAATGGTTGGCAGCTGTATTATTGGCTGTTGTTTCCCTTCTGATTATATGTAGACACTGCCTAGTGTCACTGGGACATCCTCAAATCAGCAGCCATCCCAGCATGCAACTGAATTACCTGTTCACCTGTTTTCTTATAGTACCACGTCTAATTTATTTCCACGGGGGAAATACATGAAATACTATTTAACCAAAGAAAAAAATCTAATAACATAAGAAATATAACCTGCCCTGCCGTTAAATACGAGTTCCACTTGTAATTGCTGAATTATGGGTCAACTCAAATTGATGTTTGTCTCAAGTAAAATTATTGGAATATATAAACAATTAATGCACTTTGTAATTTCACTTCTGTCTGTTACAAAAAGCAATCAAACTGAATGATGAAGACAAAAATGACATCAATATCACAACAATTACTAACCATTAAAACAATGTGAAGTCGATGCATCAATGATACATTTCCACCCAAAATCAATGCTTGTTATACTGTGGTGTAATCACTGTTGAATAAATATCGCAAAAAATCAATTGTAATGCATTTCAACATCATGTTAATCAGTAGTTTTAATATGAAATCAGTGTCGATCGTGCTGAAGAAGGTCTTCTGGATCTGTAGAAGCCTCCAGACAGATGTGTTGGAGTCAGCAGGGGTTCAGTGGGATGGGGGGGGGGGGGGCATGTAAAGATATTTGCTGTACGTGCTGTTGTATTTACTGTAAGGTATTTTTTATCTTATGTCTAAAACTGTAGTTGTTAAAAAAATGAACATCTTGTTGCATAATTTTACAAAAATCAAGATTGAATATATTTACATTTATGCATTTAGCAGACGCTTTTATCCAAAGTGACTTACAGTGCATTCAGTTTATACATTTTTGTCAGTACATGTGTTCCCCGGGAATCAAACCCACAACCTTTGCGCTGCTGATGCAATGCTCTACCACTGAGCCACAGGAACACATGCACATGATATTTGGTCAAAATCCCATGTTATAAAAGATGAAGTGTTATGCAGTCTATTTAAGACAGTATTGGCTGATCAGACGGCAATGCTGACCTAAAATGTGAAATGTTTGCCCCCTCTTTTCACCGTTCTCACATCTCAGATCTCAAATGCAACAAATATTACCCTTTTTAGACGTTTCTGAAGTAAACCATAATGAAAATAGGCTACTATCCAAACATTATTGACAACTTGTTAACATGCGAAGACTGTCTTAAGAACTAGCAGCTGCCAAGGCGAAATCAGTCGTACTTTTCCAATACAAATAAAACCAATCTACCTTTTCATAACTGAATTTAAAATTATGACCAGCCTTGAAGAAAACAAATGAGAAGACTAACTTAAGAGTCATCTAAACAGTTAATGCAACCGGCCCCGGTTCTTCATTTCCCCTTCATAACACCACTTTCTCATTGAATCCAAGCAAATCTCATACGGGGCCTATTTTGATCTCAAAAAAGTGCGCGTCATTGAAAGGTGAGGAGTTTGCATCTATGATTTGTTGTAATTGTGGCAAGCGTTGATGCTTTTAACTGTGGTGTGAATGAAGCGGTGCAGAATGGGAGATGTCATGACTACGCTTGCCCTGTTTGTGTTTGTTCTGATCACACTCACCTGCCTCTTATTCTGAAAAAAGGGCACAAATGTTCATCTAAAGCAGCTTTAGATGAAGTGACGGTCAATGCATTCATGGTCTACGTGTCATATGTCATTGTCTCCCAGGGAATCGAACCCATGGCCTTGGCATTTCTAGCTCCACGCTCAACTACAAGATGGTTGCATATCCATATAATTGATTAGAATGACTAAATAAATGACAAGTATAAGAGCTCTGTAAAAAGCCACTGAAACTCCACCAGAGCACACATCACAGCACCATTCATTCACATTAATCAGAAGATCAGCATCATTAATGTCTTACTGTATCTTCACAGACGACAGTATTCACACGAGAACTCTTCACAGTGTTTTTAATGATTATTTGATCAGGTTATAGTTCACCTGCCGCTGATTTGTCCGTCAAGATGAGGACATGGAAAAAGCAGGTTGTATTTGCCGGACAGAGGAAAATGGTGTTTAATAAAAGCATGTGTTTCAATATGAATATCACCATTTGATGCAGCTGAAGATGAGATGAAGCGAGAGGACATCTACTGTAAATCATTACTGAGCCAGAATCTCACAGTATTTACTAGCACTGCGCAACAAGTCAATCCATCTTTTTCCTTTAACCTTTCAATAATGCACCGAAAAATACCTCTCATACAAAACACAGGCCATGATTACAAAAGTCTTGATATACAAATATAAAGTACAATCTAAGCACCTCATTTATATGCAATTGTTGAGACCATTACTGTAACATATCAAAAATCAACTACAACACAGAAGGGACAACAAGTAGACGATCCTGCGACCGTTAACTAGTGTTGGTGGATTAGTGTAGACTCGGAGGATAACTAGTAGTGTTGGTGGATTAGTGTAGACTCGGAGGATAACTAGTAGTGTTGGTGGATTAGTGTAGACTCGGAGGTTAACTAGTAGTGTTGGTGGATTAGTGTAGACTCGGAGGATAACTAGTAGTGTTGGTGGATTAGTGTAGACTCGGAGGATAACTAGTAGTGTTGGTGGATTAGTGTAGACTCGGAGGTTAACTAGTAGTGTTGGTGGATTAGTGTAGACTCGGAGGTTAACTAGTAGTGTTGGTGGATTAGTGTAGACTCGGAGGTTAACTAGTAGTGTTGGTGGATTAGTGTAGACTCGGAGGTTAACTAGTAGTGTTGGTGGATTAGTGTAGACTCGGAGGATAACTAGTAGTGTTGGTGGATTAGTGTAGACTCGGAGGTTAACTAGTAGTGTTGGTGGATTAGTGTAGACTCGGAGGATAACTAGTAGTGTTGGTGGATTAGTGTAGACTCGGAGGATAACTAGTAGTGTTGGTGGATTATTGTTGACTCAGTCCGTGTTCTCCTCTCTGAAGGACTTAAGCCAGGCTCCGCTGACGAGGTTTAATTCTTGGGTACAACTGATGAGGAAGAACAAAACACTATTATAACACACACACGCAGTGAACACACACACACACGCAGTGAACACACACACACGCGCAGTGAACACACACACACACGCAGTGAACACACACACACACGCAGTGAACACACACACACACACGCAGTGAACACACACGCACGCACACACAGTGAACACACACACACACACAGTGAACACACACACACACACGCAGTGAACACACACGCACGCACACGCAGTGAACACACACACACACACGCAGTGAACACACACACACACACGCTGTGAACACACACGCACGCACACACAGTGAACACACACACAAACACACACACACAGTGAAAACACTCTCTCACACACACACACACACACACACACACACACACACACACACACACACACACACACAGTGAACACACACACACACACACGCAGTGAACACACACACACACGCAGTGAACACACACACACACACATGCAGTGAACACACACGCACGCACACACAGTGAACACACACACAAACACACACACACACACACACAGTGAAAACACTCTCTCACACACACACAGTGAAAACACTCTCTCTCACACACACACAGACACACAGACACACACACACACACACACACACACACACAGTGAAAACACTCTCTCACTCACACACACAGACACACACATAAGGTGAACACACACACACACACATATTGAACACACACACACACACACAGTGAAAACACTCTCTCACACACACAGACACACACATAAAGTGAACACACACACACACACATATTGAACACACACACACACACACACACACATATTGAACACACACACACACACACACACACACACACACACACACAGTGAAAACACTCTCTCACACACAGACACACACATAAAGTGAACACACACACACACACACACACACACACACAGTGAAAACACTCTCTCACACACAGACACACACATAAAGTGAACACACACACACACACATATTGAACACACACACACACACACACACACACACACACACACACACACAGTGAAAACACTCTCTCACACACACAGACACACACATAAAGTGAACACACATTTTTTTAAATCAGTGTATAATTTCTATATCTCAGTGTGTGTTGACCTGCTCATCACTCTTTTGTGTTTTACACACAATCTACTAAATATAGACAACTTTACTGTGAAGAAAAACAACAAATGAATGGATATGTAATTATAATCTATGACAAAAATACTTTTATAAACTCGGTTAGTGGATAATTCAGTAGCAAAACTTACTCTAGAAAAATCATGAGAGCATAATAATTTGATAAAATCTAAAATTAGTAGAGATTATTTCTATTGGGGAACAAAGAAAAGTGAATAAGTGTAGACTTAAATCTGGTAAAAATGATATATTGCTCTTTGTATTGTTGTACAATACATTCATGGAAAACAAGTAATATATTTATATAGAAATACATATGCTGTAAAATTTAAATTTCTTTTAAACGTACGGCACAGTACGGCACCATATGACAGATGAGACGAACAAGAAAGGCTATTAATAATAATACGAAAGGCTCCAATACAGAGCAATATGACTAGGAACTATACTCTCGCTCCGGCGTAATAATCAAGAAACTTTGCTGCCGTAGCGTGTGTGCAGCAGGCGCAGTGATATTAAGTAGTGTCCAGCTATATCATAACTAGTTACCTAGCAGGGGACTACTTTCAGGCGCTGCGTAATATCATTGCGCCTGCTGCACACATGATACAGCAGCAAAGTTTCTAAGCTACAAGTGCTTCCGCCAGACCCGGAATCGGCTGAATCGATTCAAAAAAGTAAAACTCGACAGTTTAACTCTAGAGGAGTTGTAAAAAAAATCATAATAGGATACATTTCTCAGATTTTGTTGTAGGCACTGATACAGTGTGAAAAGGTCAATAACTGGTTCCTCTCCCCTGTTATGGGTGCGAGTCACTCACCCCCAGGAGGTTTCGGGGCACGTAGCCCTCTCCGCTGGCCGAGCGCACCCACCACCACTCGGTCTCGTCCTCGTCCTCCCGCCGCAGCACCGTCATGCAGTCGCCCTCTCCGAAGCACAGCTCGTCGTCCTGCTCGCTCTCGTAGTCCCACAGGCCGTACACCACCCCGCGGTTCATGATGCCCATCTTCTCCTGGACGCCTGCACAGCGGTCAAACACACACCTGGACATTTTCAGCTTACAGGAGTGTTGAGTTACTCATTTCCATCTTAGATTACAAACTCAGCACCCCCCCCCAGACTTGACGCGCACGCAGGTTGCCAGATTAGCGACACCAATGAGCACACATGGCGTTGAATTAAATTAAATGCGCTGTGTTTTAATAATCGTTTGTTGCAGCCCTACCGAGCAAGGCTTGAGAGGGCCTGTCATTATGTGCTGAGAAGCAGTAACTCACCGTAGAGGAACTGAGAGCACTGCGTGTATCCCTCCTCCATCTCCTCACACTTATCCGCTGCCGTCTGCATGTCGCTGTAGGTCATGGCAAACACAGCCGCCCCCGACTCCACCAGGAACTTACACACCTGCACGTTATTACAGGACGCGGCGCAGTGCAAGGGTGTCCTGAACACACACACACACACACACACACACACACAGCCATCAAAACAACAGTGTGTATCTGAGGACAGTGACGCGGCTACAGGCAGGTTATCATTATCTATCTTCCCTTGATGTGTTGTTGTACCCCGGTCAGCGTTCGTTTGATATGCACAGAATAAAACACTGATATAATCATTATTTTATAATGATGAACAGCTGTCTGAAGATCATCCCACATATTGCTCGTACAATAAATGTGACATTAAATATTGATTAGACTTAAAACTCTTTTATAGTTTTGCCTGTGAATTATTTTAAATCATAATCATGCAAATGGTGTTTATACTGAAGCCTCAAAGGGAACAGTCAATGTTGATGTATTATTACAAGTATTAGAGGTGTGTGTTTGTGGCCGTCTATTGCATCCAAGCATCATTTCCTGCATATGTGGCAAAAACAACGCTCAGAATGATTGAAGATTGATTTTTTTCTCCCACTCCTATTAGATATCACAAACATTTAATTTAGAGAAAAGATGCTGCTATTAATGACAAAAATGCAATGTGATGGAATTGAATGAATGCATGTAATGTGCATGCACAGCACTGGAAATAGTGGTAACGATATACTACTAAACTTCTGCATTACATTTTAAGCCCTGACTTGATGTCTGATGAGTTTCTGTGCGTGATGAGGAAAAGCATAAAGCATGCGAGTGTGCTGAACTACTCCTCACCATCCGTCACTGTCAGCGGCGTTCACCTTGACTCCAAACTGCACCAGGAACTTCACGATGTCCGTGTGGCCGGCACACACTGCATTATGCAGCGCCGTGATGCCCTCATCGTTAGGCTGACTGGGATCCTCAACCTGTAAAACACCCATGCATCACATTACTGCCATATTCCTGAACTCACGATGTGCAAAACACTGCTGATCACACACACACACACACACACACACACACACACAGACACACACACACAGACACACACACACGTTGGTTTTTATGGTTTACGGGGACTCTCCATAGGCGTAATGGTTTTTATACTGTACAAACTGTATGTGCTATTGCCCTACACCTACCCTACACCTAAACTTAGCCCTCACAGGAGACGGTGCATTTCTACTTTCCCCCCCAAAAACTCACTCTGTATGATTTATAAGCATTTTGAATTATGGGGACACTGAAAAAGTCCTCATAAATCACCTTCTCCTTGTAATACCTGTCATACCCATGTCATTATACAAATTTGTGTCCTCATAAACCACATAAACATGCACACACACACACACACTAACACACACTAACACACACTAACACACACACACACAGACACACAGATACATATCCACACACACTCACAGACACAAGACACAGACACACACAGACACACACCCACTCACATACACACACACACACAGACACAAGACACAGACACATATCCACACACACTCACAGACACAAGACACAGACACATACCCACACACACTCACAGACACAGACACATACACACACACACTCACAGACACATACACACACACACTCACAGACACAAGACACAGACACATATCCACACACACTCACAGACACATATCCACACACACTTACAGACACAAGACACAGACACATATCCACACACACACTCACAGACACAGACAGACAGACACATACACACAAGACAGACACAAATCCACACACACTCACAGACACAGACAGACAGACACATACACACACACACACACACACACACTCACAGACACAAGACACAGACACATATCCACACACACTCACAGACACAAGACACAGACACACACACACACACACACACACACACACACACACTCACTCACACACACACACACACACACACACACACACACACACACACACACACACACACACACACACACACACACACACACACACACACACACACAGACACACACTCACTCACTCACTCACAGACACACACACAGACAAAGACACACAGACAGACAGAGACACAGACACACACATCTTCAGGTTTTAACAGTGAAATTAGCCTTTCCTCGTAGATGACCCACTGCACCAGATCATACTCTCCCTCCAGCGATGAGTCCAGTAACAGAGACAGAGGATTGAAGCGCACTCTCATGCTGTGATCGATGCGCTCGGACCCGGCCTTACGCAGATTCGTCCTCTTACCCTGCACACAAAACACGGTCACATTCAAGCATTTCATCAAAGGTGACTTGCATATGAAAATAGTGCGATCTCTAGCTAAAAAATGATCAGAAATAAGATTTAATTTGGCAATGTTAGTGTGTGAGAATGAAGACTCGCTATTGAACATCACAGAGCAGCAGCATTTTAACAGACCCTGGACCAGAAAACCAGTCATAAGGGTACATTTTTCTAAATAAATAAGCTTTGCATTGATGTATGGTTTGTTATGATTGGACAATATTTGTAAATCTGGAATCTGAGGGTGCAAAAAAATCTAAATATTGAGAAAATCATCTTTAAAGTTGTTCAAATGAAGTTCTTAGCAATGCATGTTACTAATCAAAAATTAAGTTTAGATATATTTATGGTAGGAAATTTACTAAATATCTTCATGGAACATGATCTTAATATCCTAATGATTTTTGGCATAAAAGAAAAATGTATAATTTTGACCCGTACAATGTTGGCTATTGGTACAAATATATTCTTTGTGACATGCTGAAGTATCAACAGTATTATGAGCTGGCTGTTTTCTCACTCACAGAAATGATCTCAGAGCACAAGAAAAGTATTATGGGTAAAAAGTGCATCCCTGGGCAATTATTAGATATGATGCATTTATACTAATTAAAGCAACAGCAGCTCTGTATTTGAAATGAGTCATACAGTTTTGATCAAAATAACATTTTGATTAATTGGTAAACAAATACATCCAAATAAGTCAAGTTAGAGCAGTACATGTATTCAACATAGATGATAAAAGCCAAGTTTCGTCATTGTATAAGGCCACTGGTCAGTTAAATTAGTCATGTGACTTACGGCTCATCAACACAAACCCATTATGACTAGTGGCAGAATTAATATGCAAAACACTGGAATGTTTTTTATACTTAATAATAATAATGTTATACCTTCAGTCATTTTGAATTACCTTGACTTTTGAGATTTGTCATATTATTTCTGAAAATATGTATAAGACAAGTTTGTACAAGATGCAGTTATAGTTCATGCATTTATTCTGTAAAGATATGTAACAAATGATTTATTAATTATCATGTTGACAGCTTAATGTGCTGCACTCAGAATATAATTTTCTTTAACTAGAGGGTTAATAAAGGAAAATGTAATTGAATCATGTTGTAGTTACATTTTCAACTTGACTAGATAAAAATCATATAAAAATATCAGTCAAAAATTCTGAAAAAAAACCACATTTGCCATATCGCCAGTTTTGAAGAGTAACTAGTTGCATGTAACTAAATTACGTAATTTAATTGGAAAATAAATGTAATTGTACTCAGTTACGGAGAAGAAAATATGTAATTAAATTAGTTACTTAATGAAATATTAACTTTTTTTTTTCACACACCCACATATTTAATTGTTTTCTTTCATAACTTGCATTGACCGCTCTAAAATATGAGACCGCAGTGTTTCAGGAGTTTAGGACACATGCTTATTCAATAACTGCTATATTTACTATTTGCGTTTATGTATATGCTTTAATTTTAATAACTGTTTTTTTTCCAAGCAGTTGTTAGATGCCAGTGTTTCCTGACATAACATGACTATGTCTTATGATTTTACATCTGTATTTAACCTCAGAATGACCTCAAAGCAAGTCTGATTTTGTGGCGACTGTGCTTTAAAATTTATTATTATAATCTTAATTGATGACAATGATCAGAGTTGAGTACTACATGCTTTACAGGTTAGATTAACAGTTGAAAACATTAGAAAAGTAACCAGCTATTTTACTTTAATAAAGTAATTGAAATAGGTTACACTAATTACATTTTTGATAGGGTGACTTATAATCTATTACATTTGCACAACGCTGGATATCATATGCCCAGCCCTAGAGGAGAGTCAAGACTTATTAGTGCACTTGCCGGAGGAGAGGGAACCTGTCCGGTGACCTCTGGTGGCTTCATGCTGAAGGTGTCTTCTTCTGGAGCCTCTTGCTCAGCGCCGTTGGGATACGGAGGAGGAGGATACGGAGGGAAGTCCTCCGGCAAGCTGTCCGGAGGAGGCGGAGGAGGAGGGTTGTCCGGCTGGGGCGGTGGAGGAGAGAGCGGAGGAGGTGGAGGAGGCATGTCCTCTCCTTCCGTCTCTGGGGCCGCTGTGGGCTCCGCCGGCTCAGCCTGCTCTGCTCCCTCCAGCGAAGCTTCGTCAGCTCTCGGCGTCTCCTTCTCCTCTTCTCCTGGAGGAGTCACGGCGGTCTCCATCGCGGCCAGAGTCGTCTTCTGGTACAGCAGCTTCTGGATGTTGGGGCCGCCCGGGCCCTCGGGCTCTGTGATGGAGCTGCGCTTCTTCAGGGGTCTCGGCGCGTTGTAGAGCTTCTTCCTGAGGGCCTCGAGGTCGACGTCGCTCTGGTGCCGGTAGGGGTTGGAGATGAAGGGCAGCAGTTTGGTGGGACTCAGAGGTCTGGGGATGCGCTCGCTCTCGGAGGCTCCGGCGCTGGGGTCCTTCACGGTTTCGGGGGCACTGGATGAGTCCAGGTACGGGTTCTCTGGGTGCTGGTTTTGAGACGGTTGTCCTGCAGGGGTCACTGGCTTCCCATAAACTGCATGTGTATCACAAAAACAACTGTCAGCTAAACAAAAGAGTAACGAATAACTATGTTCTTACACTTTAATCCGAAGCCACTTGTTACCAACAATTCAAATTTATTTGTACAGCGCTTTTCATGATACAAATCATTGCCAAGCAGCTTTGCAGAAAATGTTTATTTCTATTTTAAAGTTTCTATATTATATTTGGCAGTTGCATCAGTGGTGACCATGGGTCAAGTTGATGTCCATATGGCTAAAATCTACAGTAAAATGTACACAGTTCGTTAATGTAATCAAACAGACAGTGAACACTATTAACTTCACCTGTGCGACTGACCCGATCAGTATGTGTGTTTGCGCTGAGGGAGCTTCAAAGGTTTCTAACGTACTTGTGTGTCTTGTGGAGTAATGTATCAGATATATGAGACTCTGGACCACAAAACCAGTCTTAAGTGTCAATTTTACAAATTTGAGATTTATGCATTATCTGAAAGCTGAATAAATAACCTTTCCATTGATGTATGGTTTGGACAATATTTGAAAATCTGGAATCTGAGGGTGCAAAATCATCTTTAAAGTTGTTCAAATTAAGTTCTTAGTAATGCATATTAATAATCTATAATTAAGTTTAGATATATTTACAGTAGGAAATTTACTAAATATCTTCATGGAACATGATCTTAATATCCTAATGATTTTTGGCATAAAATAAAAAGTATAATTTTGACCCATACAGTGTATTTTTGGCTATTGCTGCACATATACCCAAGCGACTTAAGACTGCTTTTGTGGTCCAGGGTCACATATCCTCTCATTATAACACTGTACACAGAGTAAATGAGAGATTCACTGTGCCATGGTGATTATAATGGAGATATATTGCGAGAAACTAAGAAAAGTGACAGCTTGCAAATGTGATATTGATTTAATGCAACAGTTCATCAAACACGAAGTTAATATTAAGAGTCTTATATTGTCTGACTACAACACTTTTGACTTATTTAGCTCCATTTCGTCAATGAAAATAGTTTCCAACAAAGTCCAGCCGCTTTCAAAATACCATTTTTTTTTTTTTTTTTTTCATGATTTTGCAAAATCATGAGAGAACTACAACCTCCCCCTCCAAAAAAAATAGTCTCAATTTATCCAGACTCTCGCAACACTATTTTGCACACAAACAGCTCTTAATCGAGTCCAGTTTTTATGTACCCAACTGATTTTTGTTCACGTATTCAGCAGCAATTAAATGTTTTGCAAAAAGACACAAAGTAAATATGTTTCATATCTAAAAACAATTTTTAACCACATTGGAATCGAAACTGGGAATCTATAAGATATTGGTCTTATAGAATATATAAGGGAATATATAAGGTTTTGATCAAATTCAAACGATACCGAACCCTAGTTCTTATATTGTTGCAGCATCTATGGTTCTGGTGTGAGTTTGATGTGAAAGGGCAGTCAGGATGAATTCAGTCATATATGTTGTATGTACTCATCTGTCTGCTAAATGATTTGGATGTCCTGGTAAACACAAGCATCTCTCACCACTGATGAAGTTGCTGCCGCGGTTTGGGGCTCGGCTCAGCGCTCCCTGCGGCTGCGTGTACATGGAGTAGATGGAGCTGGTGGTCAGGATCTGTGGCTTGTGCAGGAGCTGCCCACCGGAGTCTTTGGCTCCAGGAGGCTCGGGGCTGAAGGGGTATACGGTGGCAGCCGGGGGAGCTTCCAGTTTGGAGGGCAGGGGTAAAGTACCACCAGACTGGACGCCAGCGGGCGGCTGCGGAGCGGAAGACTTACTCTTCCCAGGGAAGGTGCCGGCCGTCTTGCCATGTCCCATCTGGCCACCAGAGGGAAAATTGGCCTGTTTTGGTTTAGAGGGAACTGGAGGAGGAACCTTGACCGTGTTCCTGACAGCGCTCTGAATAAAAGGATATATCAAAGGATCACTGAGGACTATTAAAGGGGTCATGAACTGAGTAACCAAACTTTCCTTGATCTTTTGACATATAAAAGGTCATTGTGCTATAAAAGCATCTTGTAAGTTTCAGGACTCTGTCAGAAACTTTGTCGTTACTCTAAAAACAGCTTATATTGAAGGCAGTCTGCCAAAACGCTTGTGGAATGTTCTACTCTATGATGTAATAGTGTGGATAAGCACCGCCTCCGCAGAACACGCCTGCTTCCACAGCGCAGCCTGTTTAGCTCCACCTACCGATTCTACAACGCTGCCCCTTTAGCCCACCCACCGATTCTACAGCGCTGCCTGTTCAGCCCCGCCCACCAATCCTACAGCGCTGCCTGTTCAGCCCCGCCCACCGATTATACAGCGCTGCCTGTTCAGCCCCGCCCACCGATCCTACAGCGCTGCCTTTTCAGCCCCGCCCACCGATTATACAGCGCTGCCTGTTCAGCCCCGCCCACCAATTATACAGCGCTGCCTGTTCAGCCCCGCCCACCGATTATACAGCGCTGCCTGTTCAGCCCCGCCCACCGATCCTACAGCGCTGCCTTTTCAGCCCCGCCCACCGATCATACAGCGCTGCCTGTTCAGCCCCGCCCACCGATTATACAGCGCTGCCTGTTCAGCCCCGCCCACCGATTATACAGCGCTGCCTGTTCAGCCCCGCCCACCAATCCTACAGCGCTGCCTGTTCAGCCCCACCCACCGATTATACAGCGCTGCCTGTTCAGCCCCGCCCACCGATTATACAGCGCTGCCTGTTCAGCCCGGCCCACCGATTATACAACACTGTCTGTTCAGCCCCACCCACCGATTCTACAACGCTGCCTGTTCAGCCCCGCCCACCGATTATACAGCGCTGCCTGTTCAGCCCTGCCCACCGATTCTACAACACTGTCTGTTCAGCCCCGCCCACCGATTATACAGCGCTGTCTGTTCAGCCCCGCCCACCGATTATACAGCGCTGCCTGTTCCAAGTTATGTTGCATTGCCTTCCTTCTGATCCCAATGTTAGAAAAGCGTGAATTAACTTTATTTTTAATGAAGATCCAGACCGTGTCAGTAAGAACTCCTTTTTTTACTTCATTTTACCGTGGATTAATTTACAAACAATGCAAAATTCAATGCCGGATTTTCAGAATGATTGAAACTAAAACACGATGCTGTGCGACTATATTGGGTCCAACAGTAATGTTGCAACACACAAGTGTGAGTAACTTTTTACTATATGATCACTATTGCTTTGTCTGTAATTAATGATCGTTTAATATGTATTGAGTTATGCGATTTTTACCTAAATCACAGCAGCTTTTATTTATTGGGAAAGTTCGCTCTTAAACATACACAACTATTAGCCAATCACAGCAGTGAGCGTTTACTTCTGAGTCTACAATCCTCCACGACTATTCAAACAGAGCGTTCTGATGAGGGGGGTCAAAAACAGGACTTAGAAAAAAGCTTATTACTTCTAAATGATGATGTTGTTGATGTAAAAAACTTGCTAACATTATAAGTGGACCTCAGAGAACAGATCTGGTATTGTTCAGGTATTAAGAAAGTATTGAACACAAGAGAACTTGTATTATGAAATGCAATACGATATGATGCCTAGGCACTACCTGGGCGTCTCTAGCAAGGTCCTCGCTGCTCTGGTTCTTCCGTAAAGAAGCTGGCGGTGGATCAACGGACTCAAACATGGAGACCGGACGCACCCTGGGGTCCCGCTTCAGTACGTCTGTGTTATCTGGTATGGGGAGCATAAGAATTCACAATGCATTTAAACACAGACTAACCAGGTGTTATACATCCAATGGGGATGCGAGGTGTGGAGGGTCACCTTGGTTTTTAGATGCCTGGGTCACCATGCGGGGCAGACTGGACGACCCAAGATTACTGCCCGTCTTTGTAGCGGCTGACCTCCAGTTAGACATCTTTGAGGACACCTTGCCTGAATGCAGACACGGCAGAATTACACTTCAGGCTCGTTCTGATGATAATGGTCACATTCAGACTGTAAAGGAGTGAAGTCCCTTAAACTGCATCATCGTGAACACACAACAACATATATAGCGAGAACCTCACTGAAACATGAATGTTAACACGTTATCCTATTTGGTGTTAGCCGATTTTAAAGGGGTCATATAATGCTCATTTTCCACAAGTTGATATTATTCTTTACGGTCTTAATGAAAAGTATGCAACATCATTTGGTTAAATTTGTCATTGGTAGTGTAAAAAACACCTTTTTTAGGCTGTAAAAAACAGCTCTTGTCAGAGCAAACCGTATTGTGTGATTCTCTTTTAAAAGGTAATGAGCTCTGCTGACTCCGCTCCTCTCTTCCGAGTGCTCTCCGAGGGACTGTTTACATTAACCGCATTCATCGTGAAACTTGCTAATTAGCACATTATTAGGAAAGGCTGTTTGCATTTTAAAAACGCTTCTTCTGTAGACGAAGCTGGATCACGAATGATTCGCGCGAACATAAATGCATTTATGTAGATCTGGGATCGGCGCATTCCCTTCAAAACCAAACGTAATCCTCTTCAGCCTCTCAGACGACGGGAGTAAATGACGACTGCTATGTTCATTACTACATCCAACATCAAAACACCTCAATCGCTCGGGAGTCATTCTTGTCTACATCTGCTCCTGTCAATCAAAACATTGTGGGCGGTGCCTCCGTCTGTGTGATGTCACACTGAGAACGGCTCGATTTGAGAAAGGGGTAAAGATTTTAGTAGATGCACTGGTGGATTTTTATCATTATAGGGTGGTAGTGTACACACACTGCCAACACTCATTTCAACTCGTAAAAGTACATGTAGCATTATATGACCTCATTAACAAAGACATATTAGCAACTGGAAACACTACCTTGATGACATTTGTTAAGTTGCTGCACTTGAAGGCATAAATCACCCAAAAGTTAACATCGTCATCATTTACTCGCCCAAACCCTTAAAAACTTTAATTCAGACACAAACTACTTTTAATGAAACCGGAGAGATTTTCATTCCACCAATGAAAGTCCATGTAACCAAAACCACATTTGCTTGACGCTTGGGAACAAACCTTGTGAGCTTCTTTTACGTATTAGTGTTGATCAGTGATTATAAGTGAATCGAGCTCTAAATTATCTTTGTAAAGTGATTATGTCTCTTCAGAAGACTGCTTGATTAATGTGGATTCCTTTTACAATCTCTTTACAAACTTTTTGAAGCATCAAAGTTTTGGATACATGGACATTCAAAGGAAGGATGGTTTTATGGAAAATTGTTGCAGAAGATGTTTTCAAGATGAATGAAAGTCTTCAGGGTCTGGAGCGACATGAGTAAATGAATTTGTATTTTTGGGTCAACTGTCTCTTTAAACAGAAGGCTCTCTCTGAATGAATGGGTTAGACAATACTGCATACTGGGCCACATAATGAAGATGCTGTCTTTTCTGTAGATGTGTCTATTCTTATGAAGGCTAAATAGAGTTTTTTTATTCACTTGTCAAACCTAATGATTTACACATGCACGTATGCACGGAGAAGACACTGTTATCCAAAGTGGCTTACATTGCATTCAAGGTAATGTACACATTGCAATCAGTATGTGTGTTCTCATGCGAATCAAAGCCAGGACCTTGGTATTGTGCACAGAATAAAATAATAATAATAAAATTGTGCAAAGAATAAAAACTGAAATGGACTTATGTATTTCTATTAAAAGATCATATCAGTTGCATACAGTATGTAACAATTGTTTTCTATGGAACATCTCCCAGACGAAAGTTTGCATAAAAATATATTTTTTGCTACTGCATTATTTACATACAAGTGCTGGTCATATAATTAGAATATCATCAAAAAGTTGATTTATTTCACTAATTCCATTCAAAAAGTGAAACTTGTATAATGTATACATTCATTCCATGCAGACTGATATATTTCAAGTGTTTATTTATTTTAATTTTGATGATTATAACTGACAACTAATGAAAACCCCAAATTCAGTATCTCGGAAAATTAGAATATTACTTAAGACCAATACAAAGAAAGGATTTTTAGAAATCTTGGCCAACTGAAAAGTATGAACATGAAAAGTATGAGCATGTACAGCACTCAATACTTAGTTGGGGCTCCTTTTGCCTGAATTACTGCAGCAATGCGGCGTGGCATGGAGTCGATCAGTCTGTGGCACTGCTCAGGTGTTATGAGAGCCCAGGTTGCTCTGATAGTGGCCTTCAGCTCTTCTGCATTGTTGGGTCTGGCATATCGCATCTTCCTCTTCACAATAACCCATAGATTTTCTATGGGGTTAAGGTCAGGCGAGTTTGCTGGCCAATTAAGAACAGGGATACCATGGTCCTTAAACCAGGTACTGGTACCTTTGGCACTGTGTGCAGGTGCCAAGTCCTGTTGCAAAATGAAATCTGCATCTCCATAAAGTTGGTCAGCAGCAGGAAGCATGAAGTGCTCTAAAACTCTGGTATACGGCTGTGTTGACCTTGGACCTCAGAAAACACAGTGGACCAACACCAGCAGATGACATGGCACCCCAAACCATCACTGACTGTGGAAACTTTACACTGGACCTCAAGCAACGTGGATTCTGTGCCTCTCCTCTCTTCCTCCAGACTCTGGGACCCTGATTTCCAAAGGAAATGCAAAATTTACTTTCATCAGAGAACAACTTTGGACCACTCAGCAGCAGTCCAGTCCTTTTTGTCTTTAGCCCAGGCGAGACGCTTCTGACGCTGTCTGTTGTTCAAGAGTGGCTTGACACAAGGAATGTGACAGCTGAAACCCATGTCTTGCATACGTCTGTGCGTAGTTGTTCTTGAAGCACTGACTCCAGCTGCAGTCCACTCTTTGTGAATCTCCCCCACATTTTTGAATGGGTTTTGTTTCACAATCCTCTCCAGGGTGCGGTTATCCCTATTGCTTGTACACTTTTTTCTACCACATCTTTTCCTTCCCTTCGCCTCTCTATTAATGTGCTTGGACATAGAGCTCTGTGAACAGCCAGCTTCTTTTGCAACGACCTTTTGTGTCTTGCCCTCCTTGTGCAAGGTGTCAATGGTCATCTTTTGGACAACTGTCAAGTCAGCAGTCTTCCCCATGATTGTGTAACCTACAGAACTAGACTGAGAGACCATTTAAAGGCCTTTGCAGGTGTTTTGAGTTAATTAGCTGAATAGAGTGTGGCACCAGGTGTCTTCAATATTGAACCTTTTCACAATATTCTAATTTTCTGAGATACTGAATTTGGGGTTTTCATTAGTTGTCAGTTATAATCATCAAAATTAAAAGAAATAAACACTTGAAATATATCAGTCTGTGTGGAATGAATGTATACATTATACAAGTTTCACTTTTTGAATGGAATTAGTGAAATAAATCAACTTTTTGATGATATTCTAATTATATGACTAACATTATTCACATTATTATTAATTAATGTGAATCATAAAAAATAAAACGTTTTTTATTTTTTTTAATGGAATTATATTCTGGGATGTTTTTTAATGTAGTTCTAAATTATATATAATTTGGTTATGTGTATTTTTGGAAGGAATTTAGTATTTTATAATTCTCTCATCCTTAAGTTTGAGGGCTCAGCGTGGTCAGATATTACTTCTACTTCCACTATATAATAGGTCTTATTATTTTGTGAATGTCTATTTAAGCTTCTCTATTACTCTTTCCGCCATTATCTGAGTAATTCTGACTCTTTGACAAAGAATTTTGTCTATTTTCAAAATGCACCCGGGCCTGTACCATGAAGCCGGATTTGCTGGTTAGCCAGGTAAGTTTCAGTTTAGTTTGCACCAATCCTGGGTTTTAGGTACCATGAAAATGGCTTGGCTTTTAGCGGCGTTCATTGCCATAGTAACTTACTGCTCCGGGGCAGGTTATGTTCTGAGATGGAGATCTCAAACTGAAATTAGACCAATCAGATGTGAGCAAAGTTACACATGTCTGACACAAAATAAGTCACTCCCACAGTTTATCTTCCTACAAATTAAAGGTCACTAGAACTATATAAAACAAATGTCTTAGCTTTAATGATAATTACCTAGTTATTTCATATGATTTATATAATTATGTGATTCATATTATTATAAATCCATTACACACAAGCAATTTTAGTTTAACAGTTATACATTATTTATTTTAAATGAATGTTAATATATACAGATCGTATGTAATATAAATAAGTGGTATAATCAATAAATAACACGTTAAAACATGTCTACATGTGACCTTATGTTCGAGTCTCTATCACTATATATTATCAACTATATAAATAACTAAGTTTCCCTTATGACTAGGGATGGGTCTTGTTTACATTTTATCAATACAGATACTGCTTTTCGCTACCGATACTAATTATCGATACCGATACTGCTTATTGCTACCAATACTGCTTTTCGCTACCGATACTAATTATCGATACCGATACTGCTTATCGCTACCGATACTGCTTATCGCTACCGATACTGCTTATCGATACCGATACTGCTTATTGCTACCGATACTGCTTTTCGCTACCGATACTGCTTTTCGCTACCGATACTAATTATCGCTACCGATACTGCTTATCGCTACCGATACTGCTTATCGATATACACGTAAATACACGTAGAATACGCATCCTTGTGTTGAGGCGGATACAGAAGAGCGTACACTGCTTGCGTTCGATGGGTAATATCCAAAATGGCGCTACGGTGACGAGGAGAGACAGAGAGGAGACGAATTGTTTAAAAAAAGTCCTTATTTTAATTTTCATTGTGTGCAAAACTTATTCTCGTCGCTTCATAAAATTCAGATTGAACCACTGATGGACTTCCCTGGTGATGCTTTTCATACTTTTCTGAACCTCGACAGTGTTATTTACTTGGCAGTCAATGGGACAGTCACAAGCCTCCCGGTTTTTATCCAAAATATATTTAATTGTGTTCTGAAGACGAACAAAGCTTTTATGGAGATGGAACGACACGCGGGTAAGTGATTAATGACAAAATGATCATTTTGGGGTGAACTATCCCTTTAATGAAAATCAGCAACATGTTTAGTTCTGTCCCTTTAAGACCTGCACCGTTTTTCTCTCTCTCTCTCTCTCTCTCTCTCTCTCTCTCTCAACGGTTACTTTCACTTTAGACACAACTAACTGTGTTTATATGTAAACCTTATGTGTTTTTGACAGTATTAGCACAATCTGACGATAACTAAGATAACCAAGTAATCATGTGCGGTTTGACCGGCCTTTAGTGTAACTTACGCATGCTTCAGGCGCACGTCAGAACAGCACAATGCAATGTTAAACCGGTGTACCGACGAAACATGCTACCTATCAGATTGTGCTACCAATAATATATTTGCTTTGTTTTAAGGGTAAGGGTAGATTAAGGGTAGGGGTAGGTATGGACATTGAAAAAAGCCTCAAATCACATGAATAAGATGCTGGCAGCACAATCTGAGCGGGTAGCACAAATCGTCAGAACACCGGCAAGGCTTTAAACAAAAGCACATACAAATAATGTACTTTTGTGATTGAGAATAAGTGCAGTGTCTCGTGAGTGTAAGTAACTCTACCGCTGAGTCTACATCTGATGTGAATGAGTCTCGCGAGTTGCAGCTGGAGCCGGGAGCGTAGTAAATAAGGTTTCATTATATTACTGGTGTTGCCTCCTTTGTTCATTATTACACTACTGCATATTGCATCTGACGCTGGTGTAGCTTAGTTTTGTAACGTGAGCCCACACTTTTGAACGTTTCACAGCCACTGAAACGACGGCCACATCATTCAGTGTAGAAAAATGACAAGCAGCAGCTGCTTCTAATTCGTCATTAACACTGAAGTATACAGAAATAAAACAACGCAAGTATCAGTAACAGTATCGTTTGTCCTGAAGCTTACCGGTGGTCCAGTATTGACCCAATTACGTACCGGTCCAAAAAAAGACCCATCCCTACTTGTGACTGCACTGATAGAGCAATATCATTTCTTTGATTTGCCCTCTTTCATGAACAAGTACTTTTTAAAATTGTAAATGTATTTAAATTTATCATATTCATCAATCTCTTAACCTTTAAGCAAGGCTCGTGATTGGCTGTTCGCCAGTGATGTCACACGTGCACGTGCTCCACAAATTCAGGATCGAAGCCTGAGTTGACAGAGAAAGTTTATGATTGGATTGGTTTGGTTTCGTCAACTTGAAATGAATCCTCTGAATTTGTTCATCTACCATCATGGTACAGGCCCCAGGATTATGCTTTCGACCAAAGCATTCACTTTGAGCATGTCATTCAAGCTTGTGTGGGAGTGATGCTTAAGGGTTCATTATTTGATATGCTTTGAAAACGTGCATCGCTCTCTCGTGCACATGCGAGATTCATTGATCCTCACCTGTATCCTCAACATACCTACAGATTCAGTAAAGGAAAAAACTCTGAAAAAAACAAGACATTTTAACGATGTTGCACAATGAGAATAATTGATAAAGCTGCTAGCTGTTCATCTGTGTAGTATTTTGGCTAGATGCACAAGATTGACGCCGTTTTGTACAAAAGTTATGTGTTAGACAATTACAGTCTCGCAATTAGTACTTAAAAGACACAGGGAAATCAGATCAACATGGTTTTGTATGCATGTGTGCCATCTCTAACTTGCAGTAAACAAAGTTTTAGGATGATACAGTAGTATATAGAGCATTATAGTTCCTTTTTAATAATAAGACCATATTAACTAATCACTAGGGCTGTCCCCGAATTAAAGATTTGTCTGGTTTGTCATTTTAAGCATTAGTCGACTAATTGCATGTTTATCGATAAACCATTAAGTCACAATACAGAGCTTTTAATTGCCTAATAACCGCTAAAGCTTGCCACAGCGCACCAGCAGAAGTAATGATTATGAATGTGTCAGTAAGAGGTAAGGATTAACATTTTAATAATTTGATAAACTAGTGTTTTATTTGTTTTCAGCTTCAGAGATGAAGTCGGCGACACAGACTCGTCATCTCCGCAGTAGTGATGCACCTGTATGCATGTTTCATATGGATTACATAATCTGAGAATAGGCTATTTGTTTTCCATTTGAAGGTAGACATTTTGCTCTCTATAGATATATTTTTTAATGTCTGTAAGGCAAAGATATTCACAGAGTTTGGCGCTCAAGTTCATGGAGACCGAGACGTCAGAAAGCGCATTATTTTACAAAAGCACAATGTTTTGGGGTTATTGTGAGTGCACACAACTAAACGTAGAGTCTTTACAGATTTGAAAGATGTATTATCTGTAAGACCAGTATTTTAAGAGCAAGTGAGCGCTGTTCAGCTCCACACTTGAGCACATTTCTCTGTTAACATAAGCTTGAGCGGCCATGTAAAGTTGCTAATTCTTACATATGTCAGATGATAAACCATATTTGAGGTCGATGAATGATAGGCGAGCATTTGGATGCACTGTATTACCACAAAGACCAGCCCTTAACGATCTGTCCGCCACGGACTGTGTGACTTCGCCTGTGGATTTTTATAGTATTTTTTTTCTGCAACTAATACAATTTTGGTCAACCAAGTCTCTTCTGGTCGACTATTAGGGGGCAGCTCTACTAATCACACTAAACAGACACTTCTCTCGGTTGGGTAAACGGGTGATCTGCAAACCTGGGTCCGGGTGAGTGCTCTTGTCCTGATGCAGTACAGTCGCTGTGCCGTCTGGGTAAGCGTGTTTAATGAGCAGGTCCTGTTTAATGGGGCCCCTGGGCATCGTAGAGGACTGGATGTAAGGGCCGACAGCAGCCACACGGGACGGTCCTGTCTGCGGTGCTGTCTGGGCTTCTGAAGGCAACTGGAATAAGAACACATCAGCAGTGAAACCACACACCGATCACGGCAGAACAAGGACAGGTGTGTGCCTGATACTGATCGCACTGTGCACATTATTCCACATAATGAGCTTTTCTAAACATCTAAAGCAACAGTAAATCAATTTGGCAAATAACCAAATGTTGAACCCGTCAAGCACCTGTATCCCAGCTTATAAACCTGTCAGATCTGCCCATGATCCTAATGGTGTAACATCCATATGTGACCCTGGACCACAAAACCAGTCTTAAGTGTCAATTTTTCGAAATTGAGATTTATGCATCATCTGAAAGCTGAATAAATAATCTTTCCATCGATGCATGGTTTGGGCAATATTTGAAAATCTAGAATATTTGAAAATCTGAGGATGCAAAAAAATCTAAATATTGAGAAAATCACCTTTAAAGTTGTTCAAATGAAGTTCTTAGCAATGCATATTAATAATCAAAAATTAAGTTTTGATATATTTACAGTAAGAAATTTACTAAATATCTTCATGGAACATGATCTTAATATCCTAATGATTTTTGGCATAAAAGAACAATTGATAATTTTGACCAATAAAAATGTAGTTTTGGCTATTGCTACAAATAAACCCCATCGACTTAAGACTGCTTTTGTGCTCCAGGGTCACATAGACTGAATTTGGGAATTTTCTAAACACCGTTTGTCACCGGGATCATTTTTGACATTCCTGATATTTCAGACAATAACTGAAGCTGTAGCTTTGTGTATTTACATGAAACTTTGAATTAAATTTGCGAACATGTTCTGAAGGCCTCTGTTTTTCAGGATAGTGCCATCTACGGGCCACAAGAGGTACAAAATAATCACTCTAAAACCTTGATTCTTCGGACTCAAATGTACAATGTGTTTTAGTAGAAACACTTACTAAATCAAGTTAGTGTGAAAATTAGTTTCTATTTTTTTTAAGCACTCAAGGTTGAACTACATATTTACATTCATAATATGGCCATAGAACCATTTTATACTGACAACTTCCACCATATCTACATTAAATTAATTGTAGGCATGTGACCGTATCAAATTTGCATGTTGACGATAATTGCTAAAGCTTTTATCACAGCATACGGTATTACCACAATATTGAAATAGCCTAAAAAGCAAAAAAACTATTGTGATAATACAGTATACACAGGTTTAATAACTTTTTTTCATTTAAATTCTCGCTATTAACCTTTTGTTTAGTTTCATTTATTTGTTTTTAAAGCACTTTTAAATCAGCCAAGACGCTGACTAAAGTCTGATATGAAATCATCAAAATAAACATGAGCAGAATACACATATAAACAATACACATACACAATAAACTGAATGTGCTTGTCCCGAACTTTGTTAATAAAGCATGCATTTTTAAGTTGCTTTGGATAGCTGCTAAATCATGACTTGTAATTGTCATGAATGCATTGGCTGGTGTGAACAGGAGAAATGCTCACGCTGACGGGAAGGTTTTCTTTCTGCTGTAGGGCCGCTTTCTTCTTCCACAAGCGATCTCGCAGCTCACCGACTCGTTTGTCCATGCTGGCCACCTCATGGTTCCTCTTGTTCAGGTTCTGTCTCTGCTGCTGTAGTTTAGTGCCCTGCTCCAGGTTCATGTTCTTCCTCATCTGGTGAACACACACACACACACAGGTAAGATGTTTGGAACAGAGGCCTGAGGCATTGATCGTCACATTCTCGGCTCTTACCTGTAGCTCCCTGTAGAGTATGTCCAGCTCGGCCACAGAGCTGTGGTTACTGTGAAGCGTATCCAGCTGGCTGTTTTTTAGGGTCTCCAGCTGTTTGCTCAGGTCATCCACTTTAGACACGGCGACTACCAGCTCCTTCTGCTTCTGATGGAGCAGATTGTTCATCTGTTCCACCTGATCAACTAAAACACACACACAGCCCAAGATCCTTCAGCCTGCACTGAAAACACTGAATATGAGACGGGCTTTCATGCACACAATATCCAAATGAGTCACGTGAATGTGATAATATTTAGACGCCCATGAATGGAGCTCCACATGACATGCAGAAAAAAAAAAATATTCGTAATTTATTAACGAGGGAATGAATTATGGATGTAACGGTGCACTTAAAATTGTAAACAAATGTGTGACGATTCAAGTCGGTTGAGATGTTAAATGAACGAAATACAATCGGGGGTTCACATGAATGCATTTTTGATTGGAACTGACTGTCATCAGAAAAGTTTAGATAGTCATTTATTTTCATCACATCTCTGTATAATGCATATTAAAGCAGCAATTTAGGAAACGCTGTATCGCTGCTGTTCCAGAAGCGCCACCTGCTGGCAGAGAGTGAATCTGCATTTCGTTCAGATGTTTAATGTTGCATAATTTCACAAAGCTAAAGTCAGAACATACTGTTTTTGCTTGAGATTTCTAAATTATTAAATTAAAAACTGCTTGTACCGTTTGTCTGCAGCCTCTTTGTTTGTATGGTGATTAAAATGCAGCAGGTGCCTCTCGTTTTAATTGGAAAGCACACAGACAAAACTTTAGTTTGTTTTTATGTAGAGATTTCTGTTAGATGTGTTATTTATTTGACTAGGGATTTGTTTAAGAAAAAAATTTTTTTTTTTTTTTTACTCTACATATTTCAACATCACAAAGTGCAGCATTTTGTTTGAGAAATAATGAAAGGACGCCTTTTCATTTATAATTTGTCTTAAATCTCACTTTATAAAATAAAAATTGGCACAAAATCATATTGTGAAATCAGAATCGTCAATCGTATCATGAGTTGAGTGAACAACCGTCTGTAGAATAAGTACAACGTGGCCATGTGGGAACTAATTTTTAATTTGTGGCCCCAAGCGAGGGAACAAATTAATAAAACGAGGGAACGGACTCTTAATTTAAGGCAACAATAAATATATGTATGCACCATGTAAACACTTACAATGCACATATACTATATATGTGACCCTGGAGCACAAAAGCAGTCTTAAGTCGCTGGAGTATATTTGCAGCAATAGCCAAAAATACATTGTACGGGTCAAAATTATACATTTTTCTTTTATGCCAAAAATCATTAGGATATTAAGATCATGTTCCATGAAGATATTTAGTGAATTTACTACTGTAAATATATTAAAACTTAAGTTTTGATTAGTAATATGCATTGCTAAGACTTCCTTTGAACAACTTTAAAGATGATTTTCTCAATATTTAGATTTTTTTTGTACCCTCAGATTCCAGATTTTCAAATATTGTCCGATCATAACAAACCATACATCAATGGAAAGATTATTTATTCAGCTTTCAGATGAAGTATAAATCTCAATTTCATAAAATTGACACTTATGAATGGTTTTGTGCTCCAGGGTCACATATTTGCTCATGTCCATAAAAAGAGATTCAGAGATTTGCAAGATCAACGCTGTCGTTGACTAAATAAATATGAATGATTTAAATAACTTGAATGGCAGAAGAAGAATGAGATTTGTTTATTCAGAATAAACGGCAAAGGTGAAAGAATATAATGCGGTCTGAATATTCCTCTAGATGGACATCGACCGGAGAATGTGTGCAGTGTTAAGCATTAAGCAACACAGTCAATGATTGAGTTTATTATTAATTTCCAAATAAATCATTAATGGCTGCTCTGGTGTTTTGGAAGAGCTTGCTATCTTTTGTGCTTAATACCAAGCACTTGATTAATGATGATGCACCTAGGAATGCAATTGCATGTGTTTTTAAGGAAATTACTGTATGTTTACATGTTGAATCATATCTTTATAAATGAGGAAACATTGTAAGCAACTCTTATAGAGAGTGCTGAATGGGTACGGTGTACTTTGAAAAGCTCATGATCTCACTTCAATCTCCAAAAAACCATGTTACATCAGCAGTAAGATCGTTAGAGCTCATAATGAGCGGCGCTGTGATGCTCACCGAGTTTCCCATTGCTGAGGCGTTTCTGCTCCACCTGTCCCTTCAGAGCTCGCACCATCTTTAGCTGCGCCTCCTGTTTCTCCACCGTGTCCCTCAGATGCTGCAGTTTCTTCTGCTCTGAGGACGTCTGCAGCGGCTTGTGCTCCTGATGCTTCAGGAAATGCAAGCGCTGCTCCTGCTCAGAACAGGTTGTTATTTGCATAGTTTTTCTTATTAAATAACAAAGACAGTTTAATTTCCCCGTTCTATCCTGTACCTTGGAGGCCAGGAGCTGCTGCTGCGTGTCAATCTGATGCTGCTGTCTGGCAGACATGTCCTGCAGCTCTGCTAGAGTCATGTCCATCCACGGGCTGCTCACCTGCACAACACAACACACCAACATCAGTCTGAAATCCTCACATGCTCGTCCTTTTCCTGTTCGACTAGACTACGTTGCTTTCATGCCTTAGTCAAACACTGGTATTACGTTACACAAGGAAATGACAGACTCACTCCATTCTCCGGCCGTCTGTCTGTGGGCTTCTTGACGCCGTTCCTCTTCTGATTCCAGGTCCTGGAGTCTGAAATACAAACGCAAGCTCAAGCCCAGTGATACTGCAGAAAACACCTGAGCACAAGCCTTAACGATGCCAACTTCGATTTAGAAACCCTGCTTACAGACACTGATGAGTGTGACGCATTACTGTAATCAGAGCACTTGTTAACGTAAGGTCAAACTGATAATGGATTCTGTCAATGCACATAACTGATGTGGGAAAAAAGATGCATGATTAATCTATTCTTTAAAGTAACTGAGAAACCAAACTTTCCTTGATCTTTTGACATATAAAAGGTCATTGTGCTATAAAAGCATCTTGTAAGTTTCAGAACTCTGTCAGAAACTTTGTCGTAAGTCTAAAAACAGCTTAATTGAAGGCAGTCTGCCAAAACGACAGCTTGTGGAATGTTCTACTCTATGATGTAATAGTGGATAAGGACCGCCTCCGCAGAACATCATTAACGCCTGCTTCCACATCGCTGCCTGTTTAGCCCACCCACCGATTCTACAGCGCAGCCTGTTTAGCCCACCCACCGATTCTACAGCGCAGCCTGTTTAGCCCCGCCCACCGATTCTACAGCGCAGCCTGTTTAGCCCCACTCACCGATTCTACAGCGCAGCCTGTTTAGGCCCGCCCACCGATTCTACAGCGCAGCCTGTTTAGCCCCACCCACCGATTCTACAGCGCAGCCTGTTTAGCCCCGCCCACCGATTCTACAGCGCAGCCTGTTTAGCCCCGCCCACCGATTCTACAGCGCAGCCTGTTTAGCCCCGCCCACCGATTCTACAGCGCAGCCTGTTTAGCCCCACCCACCGATTCTACAGCGCAGCCTGTTTAGGTCTGCCAACCTATTCTACATCGCAGCCTGTTTAGCCCCACCCATTCTACATCGCAGCCTGTGTAGCTCCGCCAACCGATTCTACATCACTGCCCGTTTAGCCCCACACACCGATTCTACAACGCAGCCTGTTTAGCCCCACCCACCGATTCTACAGCACAGCCTGTTTAGGCCTGCCAACCTATTCTACATCGCAGCCTGTTTAGCCCCGCCCACCGATTCTACAGCGCAGCCTGTTTAGGCCCGCCAACCTATTCTACATCGCAGCCTGTTTAGCCCCGCCCGCCCACCGATTCTACATCGCAGCCTGTTTAACCCCGCCCACCCACCCATTCTACATCGCTGCCTGTTTAGCCCCGCCCGCCCACCCATTCTACATCGCTGCCTGTTTAGCCCCGCCCGCCCACCCATTCTACATCGCTGCCTGTTTAGCCCCGCCCGCCCACCCATTCTACATCACTGCCTGTTTAGCCCCGCCCGCCCACCCATTCTACATCGCTGCCTGTTTAGCCCCGCCCGCCCACCCATTCTACATCGCTGCCTGTTTAGCCCCGCCCGCCCACCCATTCTACATCGCTGCCTGTTTAGCCCCGCCCGCCCATTCTACATCGCTGCCTGTTTAGCCCCGCCCGCCCACCCATTCTACATCACTGCCTGTTTAGCCCCGCCCGCCCATCCATTCTACATCACTGCCTGTTTAGCCCCGCCAGCCACCCATTCTACATCACTGCCTGTTTAGCCCCGCCCGCCCACCCATTCTATGTCGCAGCCTGTTTAGCCCCGCCCACCGATTCTACGTCGGCGCCAGTTTAGCTGCGCCCACCGATTCTACGTCGCCGCCTGTTTAGCCCCGCTCACCGATTCTTTGTCGCTGCCTGTTTAGCCCCGCCCACCGATTCTCCGTCGCCGCCTGTTTAGCCCCACCCACCGATTCTACGTCGCTGCCTGTTTAGCCCCGCCCACCGATTCTACGGTGCTGCCTGTTTAGCCCCGCCCACCGATTCTACGTCGCTGCCTGTTTAGCCCCGCCCACCGATTCTACGTCGCTGCCTGTTTAGCCCCGCCCACCGATTCTACGTTTAAATCATGTTACCACAGGAACACATCAAATCTTTTCAAGCATTCTTCACTTGCTCATCCTGATCTTTTCAGAAAATTAAGAGATCGGCACGTGAGTGCATCATTCATAAATTCAGATTTAATTTGAACTTTCATTTAATAAATGATCAACGCACATACAGTAAGCTCAAACATGCATGTGTGACATGCTAGTAATAAAAACATGAATCTGTTTTTATTTTATTAATGTTATTATTATTATTAATAAAATTGTTTTAAATTCACCTTTTATCTTTTCAGGCTGGTTTTTTAGTATCGATACCGAGGCATTACATTCTGGTATCGCACCGAAGCCAAAGTTTTGGTATTGAGCCATCCCTGCTATGGTAAGAGCTGCGGTCTGAAGCACTGGTCGAATGCGGCACTTACCTGTCGGCAGGTTGTGTGCTCTGCCTCGACGCAGAAAGAAGCGAACCTCAGGCCTCTGTTGTCCCCACTGCAGCAGCAGATCCATCATCTTCTCGCTCTCGCCTATCGCCCGCTCTGCATTCACAGTCACAAACACACATGCATTCATCCAACATCCAATGAGCATTTATTTAGCACCATCTATTCATGGAACAAAAGTGTGGCACGGTTCCCACAAGCCATAACAGAGAGGACGGCCGCTGCTGGTAATGGGACCCGATCGCCATCATTGATTTGAGCGCAGTACAATCTTCCCCAGAGCTTCACACAGCCAGCAGATGTTTCCTTTGATAGAAACTGGTGTTGCTCTAGCAATGCACTTGATGAGTATAAAGATGTGACTGTTAGAAACCTGCCAAAAACTGTTTTGATTACCATCAGTGCGACTGGGGGGGGGGGAGGGGGGGCTATTTAAAATGCTGTTTAAAAAAAACTCCAGTACATTTTAATCAAAACTACAAAAACCTCTGTACACTGTAGAAAAACATGGATTATGTTTAATTCAAATTTATTTTGAGGGAAGTATTATTTTTATGGATTGGCTATTATTTACTGCTATATTTACTGCCACATATATGACCCACTTGAGCACAAAAGCCATCATAAGCAGCACAGGTGTATTTGTTGCAATAGCCATTGTATGGGTCAAAATTATAGATTTTTATTTTATGCCAAAAATCAGTAAAGCAGGAGAATCACTTTGCATGTGCAAGTCTGCGGGAAACACTGCTGTCCGCCAGCAAACATTAACAAAAAGCTTCATAACTGTTTTAAAAAGGTGCTTAAGCTTTGAGCTATGTATATTACTATGAATTAGGCTACTAATCTACTGATCTATAGTAGAAACGTAATGTCCTGTAAAGATGCTTTGCAAGGATTGTATCGTAAAAAGCACTATACATATAATCTTGCATTGAATACTAGTACTACCATCTTGTGCCCTGCAATAAATACTTACTCTACTCTCTTTTATGAGATGAAGGGAGGAAAAAGAAAATAGGCCAAATATATCGGTCATCGATCACTAGAAAAACACATATCGGTCGAGCTCTAATGCTGACACTTAAATTAATTGTTTTGCTACTTTTGCACTTGTTATTAATGTATTTTGAATGCAAAGGGCACTTTATTTATTTATTGGTGTTGGTTTGTTATGCATGTTTATTAAAAGCAAGTTTTGTAATAACCAATTGTCCCGGTCCGGACCTTTGACACTGAAGGGAATTGAGATTTGGACCCTTGAATGTAGACTTTGAGAGCCCCTACCGTACAGGTTGGCAGGTCTACTGTTATATAGATCTATGTTTAAAGGGTTAATTCACCCAAAAATGAAAATTAGGCTGTGTTTTACTCACCCTCGAGGCACACTTGGTGTAATTTCTTCTTTCAGACGAATCCAATGGTTAACCTTTTTCATTGGTAGTGTAAAAAACTATTTTTTTAGGCTGTCAAAAACAGGTATTTTCAGAGCAAGCCGTACTGTGTCATTCTCCTTTAAATGTTAATGAGCTCTGCTGACTCCGCCCCTCTCTTCCGAGCGCTCACCGAGGGACTGTTTACATTAGCCGCGTTCATTGCTAATTAGCATATTATTAGGAAAGGCGGTTTGCAAAGATTAATTTAAAAACGCTTCTTCTGTAGATGAAGCTGGATCACGAATGATTCGCGCGAACATTTATGTAGATCTGGGATCGGCGCATTCCCTTCAAAACCAAACGTAATCCTCTTCAGCCTCTCAGACGACGGGAGTAAATGACGACTGCTATGTTCATTACTACATCCAACAACAAAACACCTCAATCGCTCAGGAGTCATTCTTGTCTACATCTGCTCCTGTCAATCAAACAATAGTGGGCGGGGCCTCCGTCTGTGTGATGTCACACTGAGAACGGCTCGATTTGAGAAAGAAGTAACGATTTTATTAGATTAAAATCATCATTATAGGGTGGTTGTGTACACACACACTGCCAACACACATTTCAGTTCAAACAACTTGTAAAAGTGCATGTAGCATTATATGACCCCTTTAATAGAACTCTGACTGGATTCGTACACCTAGGATGCCTCGAGGGGGAGTAACACACAGGCTAATTTTCATTTTTGGGTGAACTATCCATTTAATAAGTGCCTCGTTTGAATGCAAAGCATGCATCTGATCTGTCAGGCACAGGTTAGAGACTGGTGAGGGGCGAGGAAAGCCCCGTTCTTCTCTAAGTTCTCACCTGAGCCTCTCCACGCTTCAGCCAGGTGACCGCTGGCCTCGCCTGGCTCCTTACACAGCTCCAGCACGTCTCCACACACGGTCTCGGGCGTGATGGGCACCTCTGTGAAATGCTGGTCATTGTTACTGAGGTACACAGTCAGGAACATCTGGAAAACACAAGCAGACGTGGAGGCTGAGAGGCGGACGGGGGAGTGTAATCACACAGGCTGATCGGTTCGATTTCAAGCAAAACGACCACCGCTGCACATTTGCTATGCCTCTCTCTGATTAACACATAATTATCAGCTGGTTAGGAGAGAGAAAGACATGCAAAATGTGCAGAGCAGTGAGCTGTCAGGATCAGGACTGAAAAGCATGGCAATATGTGACCCTGGAGCACAAAAGTAGCATTTGTAGCAATCGCCAACAATACATTTTGTGGGTCAAAATTATTACTCATATACCAAAAATCATTAGGATATTAAGATCATGTTCCATGAAGAAATTACCTTCCATAAATATATCAAAACTTAATTTTTGATTAGTAATATGCATTGCTAAGAACTTCATTTGAACATCTTTAAAGATGATTTTCTCAATATTTTGATTTATTTGCACCCTCAGATTTTTAAATATTGGAAAAAAATTGAAATATAATTTATTCAGCTTTCAGATGATGCATACATCTCAATTTGAAAAATATAAAATAATTTGAATGTGATGCTGCTGGTCACACGACAATGACCCCATGATGAAGTGCATCTATATTACACTCATACTACATTATGGAGCAAACCGTTTTAATGCTTATGAAATATGTACTTATTCAACAGAAATACCTGTCGAGAGAGTGACAGCCAATGAAGACTGACCTCCTAATTAATTAATGCAGTCAATTAGGGCTGGGCGATAATTCGATAACGATAATTATAGCGATATAATTTTCCTCTAAAACGATATGAAGAGTTGGATAAATGTTGGATGTGATGTTATGGGCCGAAAGCGTAACGAAGCCGCGCGACTCACTTGAATCACGTCACATGGAGAGTTTATTCACTCGGATGACCGTTCAAACAGCGGCGCGGCACGAGCTCACGAGAGCGGATGTGTTTACTCGGTCACGTGAACACTAAGCAGTGCACGAGCGCAGTGAGATCCAGTCAGTGTGAAGCGATTGAACACAAGCCGGACAGGAGAAACACTGTCAGAAGGCTTTTTAATCTGCACATTATCATTAAATACCATGGATTTACTGTAGTAACACTCACTGCTATTGTGGCAGAAATGTGGGATATTCACATTTAATCGTATTACAAGAATAATAGAATATAATTATAGTATGCATGTGTGGTTAAGGCAGTTATAGCATGAATGCATTTATACTGCATGTTTTTAGAGATTTTCATATAAATAGGCTTCCTAAAAACCATAAAGTTATATTTTGACCATGTTATTGAGGTGCTATATGTGTGGTTTTAACTGTGTATCATGATTTAAATGTATGCTACTATGAGGGACCAATGCTTAATAAAAAAAAAACCTTGGTTAGAATAAATAATACCATATAAACTGAGGTTGCTACAGATGTTACTGAATATGATAATGAACAATAATGTACCTCTGCATCCATCTCAAGCTACTATCAAATGTGCATTTCTAAGATACAAAAAAATGATATTATTATTAATATTATGAGGCAACCCAAACCGGTTTCTTGATTTGAAATATCACTTATTAGAGCATGCAATATTTTTGTCTATTGAGATATTTATTATTTAAGGAAAATGATGGTCTGGTTTCTTCAACTTTCTCTTTGGAGCAGAAATCTGGCTTTACATTTGGAAGAAAAAGATTAGAACATTTATCGTGATAATTATCGATATCGACTGATATTAAAACATTATCTTGATAATTTTTTGGGCCATATCGCCCAATCAATATGGCTCATGGATCCAAATTAACATTGGAAAATCAATTCTGATCGCTTTTCGTTTAATAATAATAATACATCATAATATTGCAAAGACCACTAATATTGTACATAATGTAAGGAACGTAAATAACTATTTTGTCTTGTAAGGAGTTTAAAGTGTGTGTGGGGGGGGGGGGGGTGGGGGGGTTATTATGAGATTTTGAGGAAATAAACATTTTTTTAAATGCTAATTTTTTTTAAACTCTAGTGTGAATAACAGGACAGGTTGATTGACAACACAAATACAATCATATTATATTATATTAGATTGAAAGGCTTTTAATAAATAATATGAAATTATTCCACTAACAGATTTAATATCATGTTACTTATTAAAATCCTCATGTATATCGACGAACATTAATCTAATACAATAGTCACATAAGCAACATTATGATAATATGTATTCAGATGAGATATTAAAGAAACAAAAGCTAGTGTTTTTCCTGAACTTCTGGAGTTACATAACGCTACATGAGAATATGAAAGCAACATCTCGCTCACCGGCATCATTGTCGCGTCGAGCTGGGGACGGCTTTCCACCGAAACTTCGATCCGGATCGTTTACTGCTTTAATTATGTTAAAAACGCAGTTATATGTTAATAAAAAAACCGCCCCGTCCTGTTTGAGATCAGAGTCCCGAGAGGCGTGACGTCACAGGCCTTCCCAAACTTTCCTTCCGCGAGAGTTTTCCTTCGCCACGAATATCCACGATTGATTTATTCACCACAGAAGCCCTCGGATGTTCATATGACGGAACAAGTTGACGTAGATGTGATTTTTCCAGTATCTCTTAGTACATATCAAAGTGTTTTTGGCTCTCGTTCCCTGTCGCTGCTGGACGCCTGTTGCTGCTTCTCGCGAGCGTGACGTCACCACTCTGGAAAACCTCAGGGGCGGAGCAAGACGGTTTCCGAGATTTTCGGTTTCAGTGGGCGGAGCATGCATGAATATTAATGAGTTTCCCGGACATGCGCGTGGAGCTGAGAATTTCAGTTCACATTTCTTGTATCTCAGCAGGTTTGAGACACACTTGGCAGGTTTAATGGAATATTTTAAAAAAAAAGGTAATTTTACAGCAGGACTCTCAAGTCTCACGCCACACCTTGGATTTATCACGCTGAGAAGGGATAACTTGTCTATATATATAATTAATAGACGAGGGAATACAGAGGTCAGCTCTCTGTCGTGTATCGAGATATACAGAGTTAAATGCCATCTAACAGCCAATCAGAAATTAGGATGTTGTTGTTTCCGGGTAAATTACGTGATTTACATTGAAAATTGAAAAATATATATATGAAGCGGTTACCGCGCGTCGGTAACCGCTTCATATATATATATATATTTTCAATTGTAAGATTCCTGGACGAAATCACTTAAAAGATAGTGAGAGATGAAGTTGGGGAACAAAGCCAAATTCGTGCAAAGGTATTCATGTAGTAAAAAAAAAAGCTTTGGCTTGCTGAAAGGAACGTGCTAGAGATGTTATAACAGGTCGTACATCTGATAACACACAGACAAATACATCCAAATGAAATACATTGTTTTATATATTTTTTAAAAAGTATCAAAAAAAAAAGAAATTTGGCCCCAAACATGCCAACTGAACA
>QVTF01014597.1:0-11339 GCA_003573665.1 Oxygymnocypris stewartii | reverse complement strand
ATCTGTGGCCTCGCATTCTCATTTGCTTAGTTGCACAAACACAGAATGGTGTTCTTAGAAGCTCTAGAAGAAGTGATTTTGTGCATTTAAGCTCTAAAATGACTTTTTCTGCAAAAAAGCTCAAACTCATGAAAATCTGTCTTCTGCATTGCAAAAAACTGTTCATTTCATTAGAAAGAAACATTTTTCATGTACTTGAGCTTTGCTCTTAAAATTGCATTTAGCAACTTTTTCTCACTGAGAAAGAGTTTTTGAGCATCTGGCCTCGCATTCTCATAATTTGCTTAGTTGCACTAAACACAGAATTGGTGTTCTTAGAAGCTCTAAAGAAGTGATTTTGTGCATTTAAGCTCTAAAATGACTTTTTCTGCAAAAAAGCTCAAACTCATGAAAATCTGTCTTCTGCATTGCAAAAAACTGTTCATTTCATTAGAAAGAAACATTTTTCATGTACTTGAGCTTTGCTCTTAAAATTGCATTTAGCAACTTTTTCTCACTGAGAAAGAGTTTTTGAGCATCTGTGGCCTCGCATTCTCATAATTTGCTTAGTTGCACTAAACACAGAATTGGTGTTCTTAGAAGCTCTAAAGAAGTGATTTTGTGCATTTAAGCTCTAAAATGACTTTTTCTGCAAAAAAGCTCAAACTCATGAAAATCTGTCTTCTGCATTGCAAAAAACTGTTCATTTCATTAGAAAGAAACATTTTTCATGTACTTGAGCTTTGCTCTTAAAATTGCATTTAGCAACTTTTTCTCACTGAGAAAGAGTTTTTGAGCATCTGTGGCCTCGCATTCTCATAATTTGCTTAGTTGCACTAAACACAGAATTGGTGTTCTTAGAAGCTCTAAAGAAGTGATTTTGTGCATTTAAGCTCTAAAATGACTTTTCTGCAAAAAAGCTCAAACTCATGAAAATCTGTCTTCTGCATTGCAAAAAACTGTTCATTTCATTAGAAAGAAACATTTTTCATGTACTTGAGCTTTGCTCTTAAAATTGCATTTAGCAACTTTTCTCACTGAGAAAGAGTTTTTGAGCATCTGTGGCCTCGCATTCTCATAATTTGCTTAGTTGCACTAAACACAGAATTGGTGTTCTTAGAAGCTCTAAAGAAGTGATTTTGTGCATTTAAGCTCTAAAATGACTTTTTCTGCAAAAAGCTCAAACTCATGAAAATCTGTCTTCTGCATTGCAAAAAACTGTTCATTTCATTAGAAAGAAACATTTTTCATGTACTTGAGCTTTGCTCTTAAAATTGCATTTAGCAACTTTTTCTCACTGAGAAAGAGTTTTTGAGCATCTGTGGCCTCGCATTCTCATAATTTGCTTAGTTGCAAAACACAGAATTGGTGTTCTTAGAAGCTCTAAAGAAGTGATTTTGTGCATTTAAGCTCTAAAATGACTTTTTCTGCAAAAAAGCTCAAACTCATGAAAATCTGTCTTCTGCATTGCAAAAAACTGTTCATTTCATTAGAAAGAAACATTTTCATGTACTTGAGCTTTGCTCTTAAAATTGCATTTAGCAACTTTTTCTCACTGAGAAAGAGTTTTTGAGCATCTGTGGCCTCGCATTCTCATAATTTGCTTAGTTGCACTAAACACAGAATTGGTGTTCTTAGAAGCTCTAAAGAAGTGATTTTGTGCATTTAAGCTCTAAAATGACTTTTTCTGCAAAAAAGCTCAAACTCATGAAATCTGTCTTCTGCATTGCAAAAAACTGTTCATTTCATTAGAAAGAAACATTTTTCATGTACTTGAGCTTTGCTCTTAAAATTGCATTTAGCAACTTTTTCTCACTGAGAAAGAGTTTTTGAGCATCTGTGGCCTCGCATTCTCATAATTTGCTTAGTTGCACTAAACACAGAATTGGTGTTCTTAGAAGCTCTAAAGAAGTGATTTTGTGCATTTAAGCTCTAAAATGACTTTTTCTGCAAAAAAGCTCAAACTCATGAAAATCTGTCTTCTGCATTGCAAAAAACTGTTCATTTCATTAGAAAAAACATTTTTCATGTACTTGAGCTTTGCTCTTAAAATTGCATTTAGCAACTTTTTCTCACTGAGAAGAGTTTTTGAGCATCTGTGGCCTCGCATTCTCATAATTTGCTTAGTTGCACTAAAACACAGAATTGGTGTTCTTAGAAGCTCTAAAGAAGTGATTTTGTGCATTTAAGCTCTAAAATGACTTTTTCTGCAAAAAGCTCAAACTCATGAAAATCTGTCTTCTGCATTGCAAAAAACTGTTCATTTCATTAGAAAGAAACATTTTTCATGTACTTGAGCTTTGCTCTTAAAATTGCATTTAGCAACTTTTTCTCACTGAGAAAGAGTTTTTGAGCATCTGTGGCCTCGCATTCTCATAATTTGCTTAGTTGCACTAAACACAGAATTGGTGTTCTTAGAAGCTCTAAAGAAGTGATTTTGTGCATTTAAGCTCTAAAATGACTTTTTCTGCAAAAAAGCTCAAACTCATGAAAATCTGTCTTCTGCATTGCAAAAAACTGTTCATTTCATTAGAAAGAAACATTTTTCATGTACTTGAGCTTTGCTCTTAAAATTGCATTTAGCAACTTTTTCTCACTGAGAAAGAGTTTTTGAGCATCTGTGGCCTCGCATTCTCATAATTTGCTTAGTTGCACTAAACACAGAATTGGTGTTCTTAGAAGCTCTAAAGAAGTGATTTTGTGCATTTAAGCTCTAAAATGACTTTTTCTGCAAAAAAGCTCAAACTCATGAAAATCTGTCTTCTGCATTGCAAAAAACTGTTCATTTCATTAGAAAGAAACATTTTTCATGTACTTGAGCTTTGCTCTTAAAATTGCATTTAGCAACTTTTTCTCACTGAGAAAGAGTTTTTGAGCATCTGTGGCCTCGCATTCTCATAATTTGCTTAGTTGCACAAACACAGAATTGGTGTTCTTAGAAGCTCTAAAGAAGTGATTTTGTGCATTTAAGCTCTAAAATGACTTTTTCTGCAAAAAAGCTCAAACTCATGAAAATCTGTCTTCTGCATTGCAAAAAACTGTTCATTTCATTAGAAAGAAACATTTTTCATGTACTTGAGCTTTGCTCTTAAAATTGCATTTAGCAACTTTTTCTCACTGAGAAAGAGTTTTTGAGCATCTGTGGCCTCGCATTCTCATAATTTGCTTAGTTGCACAAACACAGAATTGGTGTTCTTAGAAGCTCTAAAGAAGTGATTTTGTGCATTTAAGCTCTAAAATGACTTTTTCTGCAAAAAAGCTCAAACTCATGAAAATCTGTCTTCTGCATTGCAAAAAACTGTTCATTTCATTAGAAAGAAACATTTTTCATGTACTTGAGCTTTGCTCTTAAAATTGCATTTAGCAACTTTTTCTCACTGAGAAAGAGTTTTTGAGCATCTGTGGCCTCGCATTCTCATAATTTGCTTAGTTGCACTAAACACAGAATTGGTGTTCTTAGAAGCTCTAAAGAAGTGATTTTGTGCATTTAAGCTCTAAAATGACTTTTTCTGCAAAAAAGCTCAAACTCATGAAAATCTGTCTTCTGCATTGCAAAAAACTGTTCATTTCATTAGAAAGAAACATTTTTCATGTACTTGAGCTTTGCTCTTGAAATTGCATTTAGCAACTTTTTCTGACTGAGAAAGTTTTGAGCATCTGTGGCCTCGCATTCTCATAATTTGCTTAGTTGCAAAACACAGAATTGGTGTTCTTAGAAGCTCTAAAGAAGTGATTTTGTGCATTTAAGCTCTAAAATGACTTTTTCTGCAAAAAAGCTCAAACTCATGAAAATCTGTCTTCTGCATTGCAAAAAACTGTTCATTTCATTAGAAAGAAACATTTTTCATGTACTTGAGCTTTGCTCTTAAAATTGCATTTAGCAACTTTTTCTCACTGAGAAAGAGTTTTGAGCATCTGTGGCCTCGCATTCTCATAATTTGCTTAGTTGCACAAACACAGAATTGGTGTTCTTAGAAGCTCTAAAGAAGTGATTTTGTGCATTTAAGCTCTAAAATGACTTTTTCTGCAAAAAAGCTCAAACTCATGAAAATCTGTCTTCTGCATTGCAAAAAACTGTTCATTTCATTAGAAAGAAACATTTTTCATGTACTTGAGCTTTGCTCTTAAAATTGCATTTAGCAACTTTTTCTCACTGAGAAAGAGTTTTTGAGCATCTGTGGCCTCGCATTCTCATAATTTGCTTAGTTGCACAAACACAGAATTGGTGTTCTTAGAAGCTCTAAAGAAGTGATTTTGTGCATTTAAGCTCTAAAATGACTTTTTCTGCAAAAAAGCTCAAACTCATGAAAATCTGTCTTCTGCATTGCAAAAAACTGTTCATTTCATTAGAAAGAAACATTTTTCATGTACTTGAGCTTTGCTCTTAAAATTGCATTTAGCAACTTTTTCTCACTGAGAAAGATGTTTTTGAGCATCTGTGGCCTCGCATTCTCATAATTTGCTTAGTTGCACAAACACAGAATTGGTGTTCTTAGAAGCTCTAAAGAAGTGATTTTGTGCATTTAAGCTCTAAAATGACTTTTTCTGCAAAAAAGCTCAAACTCATGAAAATCTGTCTTCTGCATTGCAAAAAACTGTTCATTTCAGAAAGAAACATTTTTCATGTACTTGAGCTTTGCTCTTAAAATTGCATTTAGCAACTTTTTCTCACTGAGAAAGATGTTTTTGAGCATCTGTGGCCTCGCATTTTCATAATTTGCTTAGTTGCACTAAACACAGAATTGGTGTTCTTAGAAGCTCTAAAGAAGTGATTTTGTGCATTTAAGCTCTAAAATGACTTTTTCTGCAAAAAAGCTCAAAAAAATGAAAATCTGTCTTCTGCATTGCACAAAACTGTTCATTTCATTAGAAAGAAACATTTTTCATGTACTTGAGCTTTGCTCTTAAAATTGCATTTAGCAACTTTTTCTCACTGAGAAAGAAGAGTTTTTGAGCATCTGTGGCCTCGCATTCTCATAATTTGCTTAGTTGCACAAACACAGAATTGGTGTTCTTAGAAGCTCTAAAGAAGTGATTTTGTGCATTTAAGCTCTAAAATGACTTTTTCTGCAAAAAAGCTCAAAAACTTGAAAATCTGTCTTCTGCATTGCACAAAACTGTTCATTTCATTAGAAAGAAACATTTTTCATGTACTTGAGCTTTGCTCTTAAAATTGCATTTAGCAACTTTTTCTCACTGAGAAAGAGTTTTTGAGCATCTGTGGCCTCGCATTCTCATAATTTGCTTAGTTGCACTAAACACAGAATTGGTGTTCTTAGAAGCTCTAAAGAAGTGATTTTGTGCATTTAAGCTCTAAAATGACTTTTTCTGCAAAAAAGCTCAAACTCATGAAAATCTGTCTTCTGCATTGCAAAAAACTGTTCATTTCATTAGAAAGAAACATTTTTCATGTACTTGAGCTTTGCTCTTAAAATTGCATTTAGCAACTTTTTCTCACTGAGAAAGAGTTTTTGAGCATCTGTGGCCTCGCATTCTCATAATTTGCTTAGTTGCACTAAACACAGAATTGGTGTTCTTAGAAGCTCTAAAGAAGTGATTTTGTGCATTTAAGCTCTAAAATGACTTTTTCTGCAAAAAAGCTCAAACTCATGAAAATCTGTCTTCTGCATTGCAAAAAACTGTTCATTTCATTAGAAAGAAACATTTTTCATGTACTTGAGCTTTGCTCTTAAAATTGCATTTAGCAACTTTTTCTCACTGAGAAAGAGTTTTTGAGCATCTGTGGCCTCGCATTCTCATAATTTGCTTAGTTGCACAAACACAGAATTGGTGTTCTTAGAAGCTCTAAAGAAGTGATTTTGTGCATTTAAGCTCTAAAATGACTTTTTCTGCAAAAAAGCTCAAACTCATGAAAATCTGTCTTCTGCATTGCAAAAAACTGTTCATTTCATTAGAAAGAAACATTTTTCATGTACTTGAGCTTTGCTCTTAAAATTGCATTTAGCAACTTTTTCTCACTGAGAAAGACGTTTTTGAGCATCTGTGGCCTCGCATTCTCATAATTTGCTTAGTTGCACTAAACACAGAATTGGTGTTCTTAGAAGCTCTAAAGAAGTGATTTTGTGCATTTAAGCTCTAAAATGACTTTTTCTGCAAAAAAGCTCAAACTCATGAAAATCTGTCTTCTGCATTGCAAAAAACTGTTCATTTCATTAGAAAGAAACATTTTTCATGTACTTGAGCTTTGCTCTTAAAATTGCATTTAGCAACTTTTTCTCACTGAGAAAGAGTTTTTGAGCATCTGTGGCCTCGCATTCTCATAATTTGCTTAGTTGCACTAAAACACAGAATTGGTGTTCTTAGAAGCTCTAAAGAAGTGATTTTGTGCATTTAAGCTCTAAAATGACTTTTTCTGCAAAAAAGCTCAAACTCATGAAAATCTGTCTTCTGCATTGCAAAAAACTGTTCATTTCATTAGAAAGAAACATTTTTCATGTACTTGAGCTTTGCTCTTAAAATTGCATTTAGCAACTTTTTCTCACTGAGAAAGAGTTTTTGAGCATCTGTGGCCTCGCATTCTCATAATTTGCTTAGTTGCACAAACACAGAATTGGTGTTCTTAGAAGCTCTAAAGAAGTGATTTTGTGCATTTAAGCTCTAAAATGACTTTTTCTGCAAAAAAGCTCAAACTCATGAAAATCTGTCTTCTGCATTGCAAAAAACTGTTCATTTCATTAGAAAGAAACATTTTTCATGTACTTGAGCTTTGCTCTTAAAATTGCATTTAGCAACTTTTTCTCACTGAGAAAGAGTTTTTGAGCATCTGTGGCCTCGCATTCTCATAATTTGCTTAGTTGCACAAACACAGAATTGGTGTTCTTAGAAGCTCTAAAGAAGTGATTTTGTGCATTTAAGCTCTAAAATGACTTTTTCTGCAAAAAAGCTCAAACTCATGAAAATCTGTCTTCTGCATTGCAAAAAACTGTTCATTTCATTAGAAAGAAACATTTTTCATGTACTTGAGCTTTGCTCTTAAAATTGCATTTAGCAACTTTTTCTCACTGAGAAAGAGTTTTTGAGCATCTGTGGCCTCGCATTCTCATAATTTGCTTATTTGCACATACACAGAATTGGTGTTCTTAGAATCTCTAAAGAAGTGATTTTGTGCATTTAAGCTCTAAAATGACTTTTTCTGCAAAAAAGCTCAAACTCATGAAAATCTGTCTTCTGCATTGCAAAAAACTGGTCATTTCATTAGACAGAAACATTTTTCATGTCCTTAAGCTTTGCTCTTAAAATTGCATTTAGCAACTTTTTCTCACTAAGAAAGACATTTTTGAGCATCTGTGGCCTCGCATTCTCATAATTTGCTTAGTTGCACTAAACACAGAATTGGTGTTCTTAGAAGCTCTAAAGAAGTGATTTTGTGCATTTAAGCTCTAAAATGACTTTTTCTGCAAAAAAGCTCAAACTCATGAAAATCTGTCTTCTGCATTGCAAAAAACTGTTCATTTCATTAGAAAGAAACATTTTTCATGTACTTGAGCTTTGCTCTTAAAATTGCATTTAGCAACTTTTTCTCACTGAGAAAGAGTTTTTGAGCATCTGTGGCCTCGCATTCTCATAATTTGCTTAGTTGCACTAAACACAGAATTGGTGTTCTTAGAAGCTCTAAAGAAGTGATTTTGTGCATTTAAGCTCTAAAATGACTTTTTCTGCAAAAAAGCTCAAACTCATGAAAATCTGTCTTCTGCATTGCAAAAAACTGTTCATTTCATTAGAAAGAAACATTTTTCATGTACTTGAGCTTGCTTTGCTCTTAAAATTGCATTTAGCAACTTTTTCTCACTGAGAAAGAGTTTTTGAGCATCTGTGGCCTCGCATTCTCATAATTTGCTTAGTTGCACTAAACACAGAATTGGTGTTCTTAGAAGCTCTAAAGAAGTGATTTTGTGCATTTAAGCTCTAAAATGACTTTTTCTGCAAAAAAGCTCAAACTCATGAAAATCTGTCTTCTGCATTGCAAAAAACTGTTCATTTCATTGAAAGAAACATTTTTCATGTACTTGAGCTTTGCTCTTAAAATTGCATTTAGCAACTTTTTCTCACTGAGAAAGAGTTTTTGAGCATCTGTGGCCTCGCATTCTCATAATTTGCTTAGTTGCACTAAACACAGAATTGGTGTTCTTAGAAGCTCTAAAGAAGTGATTTTGTGCATTTAAGCTCTAAAATGACTTTTTCTGCAAAAAAGCTCAAACTCATGAAAATCTGTCTTCTGCATTGCAAAAAACTGTTCATTTCATTAGAAAAAACATTTTTCATGTACTTGAGCTTTGCTCTTAAAATTGCATTTAGCAACTTTTTCTCACTGAGAAAGAAAGCGTTTTTGAGCATCTGTGGCCTCGCATTCTCATAATTTGCTTAGTTGCACTAAAACACAGAATTGGTGTTCTTAGAAGCTCTAAAGAAGTGATTTTGTGCATTTAAGCTCTAAAATGACTTTTTCTGCAAAAAAGCTCAAACTCATGAAAATCTGTCTTCTGCATTGCAAAAAACTGTTCATTTCATTAGAAAGAAACATTTTTCATGTACTTGAGCTTTGCTCTTAAAATTGCATTTAGCAACTTTTTCTCACTGAGAAAGAGTTTTTGAGCATCTGTGGCCTCGCATTCTCATAATTTGCTTAGTTGCACTAAACACAGAATTGGTGTTCTTAGAAGCTCTAAAGAAGTGATTTTGTGCATTTAAGCTCTAAAATGACTTTTTCTGCAAAAAAGCTCAAACTCATGAAAATCTGTCTTCTGCATTGCAAAAAACTGTTCATTTCATTAGAAAGAAACATTTTTCATGTACTTGAGCTTTGCTCTTAAAATTGCATTTAGCAACTTTTTCTCACTGAGAAAGAGTTTTTGAGCATCTGTGGCCTCGCATTCTCATAATTTGCTTAGTTGCACAAACACAGAATTGGTGTTCTTAGAAGCTCTAAAGAAGTGATTTTGTGCATTTAAGCTCTAAAATGACTTTTTCTGCAAAAAAGCTCAAACTCATGAAAATCTGTCTTCTGCATTGCAAAAAACTGTTCATTTCATTAGAAAGAAACATTTTTCATGTACTTGAGCTTTGCTCTTAAAATTGCATTTAGCAACTTTTTCTCACTGAGAAAGAGTTTTTGAGCATCTGTGGCCTCGCATTCTCATAATTTGCTTAGTTGCACAAACACAGAATTGGTGTTCTTAGAAGCTCTAAAGAAGTGATTTTGTGCATTTAAGCTCTAAAATGACTTTTTCTGCAAAAAAGCTCAAACTCATGAAAATCTGTCTTCTGCATTGCAAAAAACTGTTCATTTCATTAGAAAGAAACATTTTTCATGTACTTGAGCTTTGCTCTTAAAATTGCATTTAGCAACTTTTTCTCACTGAGAAAGAGTTTTTGAGCATCTGTGGCCTCGCATTCTCATAATTTGCTTAGTTGCACAACACAGAATTGGTGTTCTTAGAAGCTCTAAAGAAGTGATTTTGTGCATTTAAGCTCTAAAATGACTTTTTCTGCAAAAAAGCTCAAACTCATGAAAATCTGTCTTCTGCATTGCAAAAAACTGTTCATTTCATTAGAAAGAAACATTTTTCATGTACTTGAGCTTTGCTCTTAAAATTGCATTTAGCAACTTTTTCTCACTGAGAAAGAGTTTTTGAGCATCTGTGGCCTCGCATTCTCATAATTTGCTTAGTTGCACTAAACACAGAATTGGTGTTCTTAGAAGCTCTAAAGAAGTGATTTTGTGCATTTAAGCTCTAAAATGACTTTTTCTGCAAAAAAGCTCAAACTCATGAAAATCTGTCTTCTGCATTGCAAAAAACTGTTCATTTCATTAGAAAGAAACATTTTTCATGTACTTGAGCTTTGCTCTTAAAATTGCATTTAGCAACTTTTTCTCACTGAGAAAGACGTTTTTGAGCATCTGTGGCCTCGCATTCTCATAATTTGCTTAGTTGCACTAAAACACAGAATTGGTGTTCTTAGAAGCTCTAAAGAAGTGATTTTGTGCATTTAAGCTCTAAAATGACTTTTTCTGCAAAAAAGCTCAAACTCATGAAAATCTGTCTTCTGCATTTCATTAGAAAGAAACATTTTTCATGTACTTGAGCCTTGCTCTTAAAATAGCATTTAGCAACTTTTTCTCACTGAGAAAGATGTTTTTGAGCATCTGTGGCCTCGCATTCTCATAATTTGCTTAGTTGCACTAAAACACAGAATTGGTGTTCTTAGAAGCTCTAAAGAAGTGATTTTGTGCATTTAAGCTCTAAAATGACTTTTTCTGCAAAAAAGCTCAAACTCATGAAAATCTGTCTTCTGCATTGCAAAAAACTGTTCATTTCATTAGAAAGAAACATTTTTCATGTACTTGAGCTTTGCTCTTAAAATTGCATTTAGCAACTTTTTCTCACTGAGAAAGAGTTTTTGAGCATCTGTGGCCTCGCATTCTCATAATTTGCTTAGTTGCACTAAAACACAGAATTGGTGTTCTTAGAAGCTCTAAAGAAGTGATTTTGTGCATTTAAGCTCTAAAATGACTTTTTCTGCAAAAAAGCTCAAACTCATGAAAATCTGTCTTCTGCATTGCAAAAAACTGTTCATTTCATTAGATAATTTGCTTAGTTGCACTAAAACACAGAATTGGTGTTCTTAGAAGCTCTAAAGAAGTGATTTTGTGCATTTAAGCTCTAAAATGACTTTTTCTGCAAAAAAGCTCAAACTCATGAAAATCTGTCTTCTGCATTGCAAAAAACTGTTCATTTCATTAGAAAGAAACATTTTTCATGTACTTGAGCTTTTGCTCTTAAAATTGCATTTAGCAACTTTTTCTCACTGAGAAAGAGTTTTTGAGCATCTGTGGCCTCGCATTCTCATAATTTGCTTAGTTGCACTAAAACACAGAATTGGTGTTCTTAGAAGCTCTAAAGAAGTGATTTTGTGCATTTAAGCTCTAAAATGACTTTTTCTGCAAAAAAGCTCAAACTCATGAAAATCTGTCTTCTGCATTGCAAAAAACTGTTCATTTCATTAGAAAGAAACATTTTTCATGTACTTGAGCTTTGCTCTTAAAATTGCATTTAGCAACTTTTTCTCACTGAGAAAGAGTTTTTGAGCATCTGTGGCCTCGCATTCTCATAATTTGCTTAGTTGCACAACACAGAATTGGTGTTCTTAGAAGCTCTAAAGAAGTGATTTTGTGCATTTAAGCTCTAAAATGACTTTTTCTGCAAAAAAGCTCAAACTCATGAAAATCTGTCTTCTGCATTGCAAAAAACTGTTCATTTCATTAGAAAGAAACATTTTTCATGTACTTGAGCTTTGCTCTTAAAATTGCATTTAGCAACTTTTTCTCACTGAGAAAGAGT